>CAKALU010058259.1:1278-16911 GCA_916700995.1 Hozukius guyotensis | reverse complement strand
TGACTCTATATAAATGGTTGAATAGATAAAATAAATATTCAACACTACCACATTATTGTGTGTGATAACGTGAGCCACTCACATGCACTGTTTTTACCTCTTCTGAATCAAATAAATTCTTGAACTACATTAAATAGACAGACATGTTTTTATTTTATTTTATTTTATTTTATTTTATTTTATTTTATTTTATTTTATTTTATAGTTGACCAGTGGTCCTATCCTCCATGTTATTATTGTCCTCCATTGTTGAACTAAATTAAATAGACAGAGACATATTTTTATTTTATTTTATTTTATTTTATTTTATTTTATTTCATTTCATTTCATTTCATTTCATTTCATTTCATTTCATTTATTTTATTTTATTTTATTTTATTTTATTTTATTTCATTTCATTTCATTTATTTTATTTTATTTTATTTTATTTTATTTTATTATTTTATTTTATTTTATTTTATTTTATTTTATTTTATTTTATTTTATTTCATTTTATTTCATTTTATTTTATTTTATAGGTCACTGGTTGACCAGTGGTCCAATCCTCCACATGATTCTTGTCCTCCATAGAGTTCTAACTCTGCTGATTGTGATCCACACACTCGATAATCATCCGCTGCTCCTTCATATCGATTTATCTGCGAGCATCTTGTCATCACTGACTTCCAGCATCACACACAGTTAGCAGCTAACAGTTAGCCTCCGCAGCTACAACCGACTAACACCAACACATCTACAGCCGACTAACATCCACACATCTACAGCCATGGCAGACCCAAGAATACGACAGATTAAGATCAAAACTAACATCGTTCGGAGGTAAGCTCCTGTGTGATGATACAAACTCACTATACTCGACTTAAATAACGTTTTACTTTAATAATAATGTGTTTTAGTGTAACTTGCAGTGCTAGTTAGCTAGTTAGCTAGCACAATGCTAACAACATGTGACCTCGTTTTTGTCTCCTCTCTGAGGTATTCTGGCGCTTTGATCCTCAAAATGTCATGTATGCTGATGGAAGAGCTCATTAAAAGTTGTTTTTATGATATTATATTCACTTAAATAGTTGTTGATATAAAATTAACCATAGCTAGCTAGTAGCCACAGAGAAGCTCACAATGAAAACTGACTTATCTTGGTTATCTGCTGTTTTTAACACAGTCCTGTGTAGCTGTGTTTTGTTTCTATCTCCATATAATGAGACTGTTCCTCATCCAGTCTGATCTGACTGTGGACATTTGTGGAGATGTAGGAAATAGCTGCACAGTCTGATGACACTGCATCATGTAGGCTAGTATGGTTATGGTTAGGCCTACAAGATTACTGTGACTAAACACAGCACATCATATGAAAATCCTTTAGTTTGTAAAGTATGGTGCTGTTTTATTTCCCACACTAAAACGTGTAATTTTGATCCTTCTAATTGATTTGTAATAACATAATAAATAATAAAAAATCACATTGTTATTAAATATATTGTTATTAAATAACAATAATATATAAAAAAGACCTCTTTAGACACATCTCTTGATCAATTGTTTTCACATAATTTTGTTCTGAGGCATTTAATATTCAGTATCTGGTCAATTAGTATTCATTTTCTAATTTATCTTACTTCTTTTCAGGCCACAAAAAGGATTTATTTTCCATCAGTATATAACCTCAGCTTAGTTATCCCATTACTCATACTTCATTTTAATCAAGCTCTCTGCTAAGTCTTTGTTAAGGTGCTGTATCAACAAATATTGCAAGATTAATAAGACATTTGTATAATTCACATAAACTGATGAGACCACAGCTCATCACTAAACTACCTCTTCTTTTTACTTATTGACACTCGGTCTGCACACTCCGTGATCCCAGTGAGTAACAGTAGGATTCAAAACATCTCCAGGAAGCATGGAACATGTTTTATTACTTGCAAGAAACACAAATGTAGCTGCACAGTCAGATGACACTGCATCATGTAGGCTAGTATGGTTATGGTTATGGTTATTGTTAGGCCTACACGTTTACTATGACTAAGCACAGCACATCATGAGCAAATCCTATAGTTTGTAAAGTATGGTGCTGTTTTATTTCCCGCACCAAAACATGTAATCTTGATCCTTAATTGATTTTATTAACTGAAAAAGACAAATGATTGATCAATTGTTTTCCCATCATTTTGTTCTGAGGCATTTAATATTCAGTATCTGGTCAATAACTGCACATTTATTTATTTAGTATTCATTTTCTTATTTAACTTTTCCTCTAGCCACATTATATAACCTCAGCTTAGTTAACCCAGAGTTGTTACTCATATTACACCTTAATCAAGCTCTCCGCTACGTCTTTGTTAAGGTGCTGTATCAACAAATATTGCAAGATTATTAAGACATTTGTATAATTCACATAAACTAATGACCACATACAGCTCATCACTAAACTCCAGTAACAGTAGGATTCAAAACATCTCCAGGAAGCATGGAACATGTTTTGTTACTTGCAAGAAACACAAATGTATTGCAGCGCGCTGAGCGCAGTGAAAGTTTAATCTTGTACAGTCAGTGTTCCTCAGATCTGGTTTGACTGGAATCTTCAGTATATCCTGTTTTGATCATGACGCATAATACACCACTATCAACGCTTGTACTATTATTTGTGTAGCAACAATTGGGAAGTGAATGGATAATAAAACTAATCCACCGACAAGAGTGGTTAAAATGCAAATGTAGTGTAAAACCAACCTGATTTAAACAAACTAAACTAAGTTACTGCAAGTAGCCAAGTGGAAGTTAGTTGTATTAGAGCTTCACTTTAGATTTACTGCGAGTACTTCTCAATAAAAGCAGTACATAATTCCCTGTGTTAGAAGGCCTTTACTGTAAAAAGCAGCAGCAGGAAATGTGGAGTTTGCAGTAAGAGCATGTTAACAGTTGAAAATCTCTCATGTTCTCTCTTGTCCTTTAGGAGCACTTTGTCCCTCCTGTGATGCTCAATTTCTTTTTCAACTAGGCTTTTTAGCCGTCTGAATAAAATGCTTGTTGTCTTAGATTTAGACAGGCATGGAAACTACTTTATATATACTGTAGACCCTGAAAACTTTTATAGCTTGAAAAGTTTGCTGGCAAAACGGCCTAAGTTGTGATCATGAGAAAACAATATTTGATCTGTTAAGATACCAGTAGAGTTAAATGGTTTTATTATTGGGATAGTGATTTCAATACACTGATGATATCTTTAGATGTGCATGCACCCTCCATGACTTTATTTTGGACACATATATTATGTTTCTGTCAATGTCATGATGTTAAAATCAAAAGGAAGAGCAAACAAAGACAGGTAGTCTATGACGTTACATTTTTTGCAAACCCTGAATGCCTGCAAGCTACGCTACTGCTAAGTTATATTAATTTGCACATTTTTATTTGATTAGTCGTTTGGTGTAAAATGCCGAAAAAGAGCGCAAAATGCCCCATCACAATTTCCTATAGTCCAAGGAGACGTCTTTAAATTGCTTGATTTGTCCAATTAACAGGTCAGAACCCAAAGATAGTAAATTTACTATTATAGATCAAGGTATCCCTCAGGAAGCAGAAACCATGTAGTGGACTACGAAACCAGCAAATATTCACATTTGAATAGTCGGAATCTGAATTTGTGGCACTTTTGGTTTAAAAATGACTTAGTCGATTATCAATATAGTTCCAAATTAATCTTCCGTCAGTCATGAATTGACTATTTGCTTCAGCTGCAGATGTGATAGATAGACATCTGATCAGAAACATCTGATTCACGTACAGGAGTCAAGTGATTAAATAACAGTAATAAGTAAAAATATTTCTAATTTTGATGCTTTCACAAACCACATTTATTTTTTCAAAAGAAATCTGCAGCAAAAACCGATAAGCCATGAGTCAAACACAAAATAGATCATCAGTGTGCGTCCACAAGATGTTTAAGAGCTACTAAGACCAAATACGTTCACCTAAGTTCACTATTTTAAGCAATTTGCTTCTTTACTGTTTGCATTGTTTTCTAGCTGATGATGGATGTAGCCTAAGAATTTGCTGTCTTAATTTTGTCTCTCTGACTAAATGGACTCTTGCAGTACAAAAGAATAATGAATAGAAATTCCAAATCAGTCGCATAATAAATCTGTTTTGTTTTGCACATGACATCAGGGACAAAACACAAGCTTTTTGATGTAGGACCTCTCAAGCTCATCATCCACTTTAAGCCAGCATATTAATAGAGTCGGCATCCATTCTGAGCTAAATGTGTCCAGATTTACCATGCTGGAATAGAAGATACTGTAGATATTATGAGGTGTGGTGGGGTAATGTGCTCAGTATAGTAGTCTCTGTGTGATGGACTGAGAGTATCTGTCGTCGATCAGGCAGACCTCTAATTCCCTCCTGTCAGTGGTGATAGTGTAATGTGCTATCGATCGTGTTTTGATGAGGGTCAGATTACTAACAGGCTCCCTGAGGTGGTGATGATGGTGGCTGGATTTCCCATAGAGGATAATGTGTGTAGGAAAAACAATAGTACAATAGTGTACTTCATCAACCAGTACTGTCCCTTAACACTGTACTGATGTTTTTTAGGTTGAGTATTAGGGATGGGGGAAAAAAATCAATTCACATATGTATTGCGATTTAAAAAAAATTATATTTTAATGCATTTGAGTCTATGCGGAGGTAGAAGAAAATTACCGCTTTTATTGTTAGTCTGAGTAACGTGACGTCATATCCGTTCCGTATCCGTCAACCAAAACAAACCGCAGCGAGCCAAAACGCGAATGTAGAAAATGGCAGAGGGTCCACGTGGATACGACCTGCACCCTCACATTTTAAATCCAACATGGTAAACACTACACATCCAGTAAAGTATGGAAACACTTTGGGTTTCACACATTGTCAGGAAAAGCAGAGCTAGATATCACGGCTAAAGCTGCATGCTAACTCTGTCATTGACAGGAAACGTTATCGTATTGCAGTAACGTGCGGTCAAGCCGGCCGCCACTCTCATCTATGTGGTCAAATCGTCCGACGCTACAACTGTAGAGCACCCAGATACTGACATTTATGTTAAATGCATTCAAACGGCCCTGATGGAGCTGACCATGGATGGATAAAGAGAACGGAGCTGACGGGAGAGCTAGAGACGGAGTTAGAGGAAGTAGACACGTGTGACTACGTCCGGTTTTCAAAATAAGGTGTTAACAAAGGGAACTGTATATTCAAAATACATATATGGAAATAAGATTGATTGGATTATATTCACCAGAAGTATAAAACATTACATGTCCCTTATAAATTAAAAAGAAAATACCACTAATTTGTGAGGGAAATGTCTTTAATCTCTGATTTTTGGGTTGCTGGAAATCAAACATTTTTACTGTATTAATTTATATATTTTCCAAAGTAAAAGTCCCTTGAAGTGTTTCCCATGGTCTAGTGTTAAAAAAGTTAACAAAAATCACATTAAATCGTAATATCGAATCGCAATACTTAAAAATCGCAATACATATCGAATCGGCATCCAAGTATCAGGAGATAGGCACATCGTCCCAGCCCTTTTGAGTATACTATTTGATACAGATATTACATCTCACCCCCTCTAGACCAAAAGTATATCTTGACATGGACCCTTAATCAAGCTGTTAGGTTTAAACGTACAGATTGTCATTGCTTTCTGTCTCTTCATAATCTGGTGTCCCTCCCGCTCAGTCTCTTTCTCCTTCTTCTCTCCTCTTGCCTTGCTCCCTCCCTCCTCTCTTTTCATATATTGGAGTTTAGAGGAAACCTGCCTGCTCTTTTAGCCGGGCCTATTTCCAGTGGCTTTTGCACATTCCAGTCAGTGCCTTTTCTGCCCTAGCGAGGCGGATGCCCTTAATAAAATGACAACAGTAATTTGCCTTTGTCATTCCGGTCCCAGCACAGACTACATCGTGGCTCAAAAATACAGTGCTAGAGGAGGCGGCCGAATGTGTGTGTCGGCTGGCTCTAATTCCCTTTTTTTTCTATTTTCCAGAGAGCTGCCTTTTCCATTAAGCCTGAGGTGGCAGGTCTATTTAAAACCAGCCGCGACCCCACCCCTCATTCACACAGCGCTCCAAGTCTGGGAGAAATAAGAAATTAACATCAGGACTGGAAGGGGAGGAATGGACATTTTGTTATTAGACTGTCCTTCAGTTTTATTCAAATTATTCCAGCCTTCCTTCCTCCATCTTTCCCCTCTCTTTGCCACCTTCTTTGACTCTAAACAGGTGACATCACTCACTCTGCATCAAGCACAAGAGTGGAGCTGCTATTGCATATGGTGCCTGTTTAAAAAGCTTCTTGATGGAACCGTATTAGAATGAGTGGTAATTGATGTAAAATATGACAGAGTGCTGTTGGCTTCCTTGGCTAAGCAAGGAGCATCGCAACACGGAGGGAAGGGTCTCCAGTAATGTTACTGATTAATGAAGGATCACTCACTTACGCACGCGCAGCTGATTTTATGAAAAATTAAATTTGTGTTGTCATTCCGACAAGCAGGCACAGCCGGAAAAAGACTATTAGTTGGGAATCATTATCAATAGCGATATTTTCAAACTCCATTATGCCAATCAGGGTCGGAATCTGTTTAATAGATTTAGTTCCATTTGGCCCGTAATTGATAAATAATCAAAATTTATCAATGTACTCAGGCCCATTTTCACTAACAATCAAGGAAAAGAGGCCCATTTACCACCTGACTTGGTCCAAATTAGGGACTAAATTGATGATCAATTAATCTCTAAAAAGGACTAGAAGTGTGTGGGTGTATGTGTGTGGAGGCGATGGAGGTGGATAAAGGAGTCAGATAAGCTCGGCGATAATGTGTGAGCTGGAAGGCATGAGGACAGCAAAAGGTTTTTTATTTGTGTGGTTGCTGCACGACATTTGAGGACGTCATCTTGGGCTTTGGGAAACACTGATCGACATTTTTCACCATTTTATAGACCAAACAACTAATCGAGAAATTAATCAACAGATTAATCGACAATGAAAATAATCGTTAGTTGCAGCCCTAAACACATATATGAAACATTCAAACTCTGGTTTAGTCTATAAATGGTGAGAAAGGTCCGTTATAACGTCTCCAACGTTCAAGATAATGTTTCCAAAAGCCTTGTTTTGTCTGACCAACAGTCCAAAAGACAAATATATTTAGTTTACTATCAAATGAGACAAAGAAAAGCAACAAATCCTCACAATTTAGAAGCTGGAAATTTGTTTTTATTTTATATTTTTTCTTGCAAAATGACTTTTAGAGCTGCAATGATTAATTGATTAGTTGTCAACTATTAAATTAATCACCAACTATTTTGATAAACAATTAATTGGAGTAATTTTGAGTATGATTGCGGCTTCTTAAATGTGAATATTTTCTGGTTTCTTTCCTCCTCTATGACAGTAAACTGAATATCTTTTGAGTTGTGGACAAAACAAGACATTTGAGGACATCATCTTGGGTTTTAGGAAACACTGATCAACATTTTTCACACGTTTCTGACATTTTATAGACCAAACAACTAATCGATTAATCGTGAAAATAAGTTGGAGTTGTAGCTCGACGTTACTCGACCCTTGAAAATTAAGAAATTCTGACGTTTATTTGGAAAAATGTATTGGTAACGGTTTGTTTTACAGTAGGGGTGATAAAGAGAAATCTGTGTTATCAGTATTGAAATGATCTTGATGTGAACCGTATCACTAGAGAAAAAATAATTAAATTAAATAGCATGCAAGGCAGCTATGAGTATATTTAAAAACGTCTCTGGTACTGGAAATCCCTTCACTGAATTAACGTGAAATAGGCAAAGCAAATAGTTGTCTGTGTGATAATATATCAGGATTATCATCTTGTACTTCGTCATGCCCATTATTGTGAGAGGAACGTTTCATTAACAATGAGATTCTGATATAATACATACATTAGATTAGAGATCAGTGCAGAAACGTTAGGTCGAATAATTGATTAGTTGATCCCTCGCAAAATTTAATTCAATTCAGTTAAAAAATAATTTAAGACAAATGTCAATTTTGGATAAATTACTTGTGCTAATGTTGCGTTACCATATGGTTTGTGTTCTGCATTATGACATTACATCATTTCTTGTTATCAAATGTGAAAGAATCATGTTCATTTATTATCTATATCTATATAAAAATTATAGAATAATAGTAATACTGCTTGGATTTCGTGTAAGAATCAGAAATTCAAGTAAATACAGTAGCTACAGTTTGATGAAAATGTAAGAAATTATTATTTTTAATAATATTTAAGTTTAAAAGTGAAGGTTTGTTCCAGAAATAAAGCATAATTTTAATAATATATGAAAAGTGTTTCTCTCAGATACAGTATTCCTATCCTAAGTAGCTTTAGATCAACATATACTGTAGATGATAAGCTGAATTTCATATCAAAGCATGAGGCTGATGTCCTCTTGGATGCCGGTACTGTGTGTAGCAGCAGTGAGGACGACTGATGTGTTGGGTGGTTGTTATTGAGGTTGTGTATCTTGCCATCCTGCGGGAGATGATCTCACCGTGTCCCCTCAGTCAGAGAGACGTTGGAGAGAGAATGAGGATAGATGGGCCCTGTCTGCAAAAGGTGACCATCACAGCCCACCTTTTTCATGCTTCGGCCTATATTACCTGTCTGGGAGGCCGTGCATTTATGTTTCATGTTTGGTGGAACAACACTGTGTCACTGCCTTTTAACTATGAACTGTCTTTTCCTCTCTTCCTGTCCTCTGCAGGCTGGTGAAAGAGGAGATTTCGTACAAAAAGGAACTAGTGCAGCAGCAGGAGAAGGTTGATCGCATGAAAGCAGAGGCAGGAGATGAATATGTCCTCAGGAAGCAGGTATGTGTGCTTTGCTTCAATCGGATACCGTACAACATTTATGTGTCTTTTAATTTGAAAACCTTTGCATTATCCATTTCAGTTTGATCTCCGCCAGTAAGTGAAGAGGTTTTTGCTCTCCCATAGTTAGGAAGTGAATCCTATCTTGATGATTTGAGTGTCCCCTCATTCATGTAATGAGGTCAGTCCACAGTGATAATGAAGAATTAGGTTTTGAGAGGAGAATCATTAGTGATTTTGTAATTTGCTTGATGCAGATGTAATTATATCATGTTACTTTAGAGGAGTTTGATAATTACTGACACATGCTGGTAATTTAGTGTCCCTACCCTCCTCTCCATTCTCTCTCTCACTACGCGTGCAGCCCGCCGTCATTTGCGTGTGCATAGCGTGTGCTACAGGAATGAGTCCCTAAAACCCGGATATGTTGCTGCGTTGGCCTTCTTCGTCAGTTTGGTAAACCGACTGTGTCGTTTTAAGAGTTGTTTTCAGCTCCTTTTACCTTCTCTGTTCGTAGACTGCTCCCAGCCGGAAAGATTGGATAGAAATATAAACAGGTTTACAAAGTGCATTTATGTACAATATTCTTTGAGCCTTTAGCGAGCCACTCAGAAACGGGTAGCTCGTGAACTACTTGTTGGAGACCCCTGCTGTAGACTTTTAAGTCTTGTTCACACTTCTGGGGTGAGTAATTTTTCCCGTGGAAAGTGGAGTTTTGATACTGTAGTTGTGTTTATGAAAAGGCACAAACCTTTTAGGCATATCTCCAAAAAGAGAGAAACAAAACATCCAATCAAACCTTGACATTAAATGCCCCACATCCCAAAAAAGGCTGAATATATGGACAGTGCCCAATAACGCCGGCATGGTCCATGAGTACAGCTCCGCAGAGTCCCAGTTGATTTTGATTTTTTTACTTCTACACGTTCCAGGCAGGGAGGAGCTGCAGAGCCGGCACCGCGTCTGATTGTGTTTACTGCTAAAATTAAAATTCTGTGTGTGTTTTGTTTTGTTTGCTCATTCATAGAGCGGCGACTCAGGCTGAGCAGCAGGCTTGGCTGGTGTTAAATGTGGAGATTGGGGGGCCAGATGGATTATGGTTGGAGATGAGAGGTCTGAGGCAGGATGGATTAGAGGTTTTTATTTTAATGGAATCAATACGCTGTAAGTGTCATCTTTATCCAGCACTGATGGGATCATTCCACTGCACTGGGAGGGCACCATGACTTTTCTCTGTTTCAGCACTCCTCTGCTTAGTCCGACTCACCTTGTCATATCTAGATGGCAACCAGCTCGACTAGTTGTCTGCCGTCTTTCCGCGTGTCAGTTAGTCTGCCAGCCCGCCTGCGTACGAGTTCATCTGACTGCCTGTTAGTGTGCACAGCCGTGTAATGTACATGTGTGTAACTGCGTCCGTGTTTTGACTCTCCGGCTCGACAGAGGGCCTAGGTGAGGAAGCATCTGTCATGAGTGAGTGTGTCTGACAGCGTTAGCCAACTCTTCTCTGCTCTTTAGGGTGCCAGCTGGGGGAATTCCACATTAGCCGCGGCTGTGAAAGTTCCCCCAGGCTGTAACACAGTTTCACTCCAGGCGTAGTAATACCTCTTTACGCCTGATCACAGTGCCCTCGGCTCAGGGTTTCTTCATTTATCCAGGTGTGCAGTCAGATCGAGGTGGTCCCCTGCTGCCCAACTCCCTGCCCGATCGATAACTCAATAACATATTTCATACCGCCGGCTTGTTTGGAGATGTTAACCACAGCCGAGTGTATGTGGGACACCCTGCATGTCACTGTCAGGAACAAGCCTACAACGAAATGCAGCGAATGAATATACCTGTTCCTAGCTGTTTAAATGAATCTTCTATACTTGGAAAATACATGTTCGATGATGTGTTGATTTTTTTGTAATGACGAATGATAACAGGAGCAGTGGTGGGTCCAATTAATACAGTCGGTGATGGCACTGATGTGGTCTCCGTTTGGTTTCAGATTGAGGTGTTGCAGGAGTCCAAAATGATGATCCCAGACTGCCGCCGTCGTCTGACGAAAGCACATGAAGATCTGATTCAGATTTTAGTAAGTAACACGAGTGTAAATAAAGTTTCCATCTCACAACAGGACAGATCTGTATTGATGAATATCTTTGAAAGAACCACTTTGCCCAAACTGCAACTATCTGCTTGGCCACATACCACAAGGGGTTAAAGGGGGTATATATGTTTTTGTGATTTTAGTGAACTAAACATGTGAATATGCTCAAGTGTCACATGTGTCACACAAATTAAATGCATTTCTGTGTATCCGTACAACCGCAGTGTGCGTCCAATCCCTTCAGGACTTAAGTTGATATGGTGAGAAGCAAACATAAGCATGCATGTCTCAGGGTCATCTCAATTAATGCAGAGCAACAGTCAGGCAGCTGGTGGTGTGACTCACTCACATGAGAGCTGGCTGGTAGGCAGAGGGAGCTAACCTGGAATTAGCAACATGTCCCCTTCTCCCCTTCTCCTATCACTCATCCTCCCTTCTTTTCTTCCTTTTAGACTGACATGCACATATTGCACACGCTCATCACAGTTCATTAGCAGCGCTGTCACTTCGGTGACCACCACAGGAAACTTGCACACACTTGATTAAAGGACATGGACACCATACAGTCACGCCATCTCTTGATCCACCCCTTAACTGCTAAATTTAGATCCCGCTAAAATAATAATGACTGATATGACCTCAGGCATTAAGTTTTATGACGACAACGAAGTGACATCGAACAACTTTTTCCGCAAATATTTTTTAAATAGACAAAAAGTTGTGGATTTATTCTGAAGTAGCCAGCTGTAATTCCTCATTTTTGGGTGTAGGAGATGGCAATGTTGTCCTAAAATGGCAATAAAACAAAAGCATGTGTGTGTGCTTGTGTCTTTCCAGGAAACAGAAGAGGATTTGGGCGAATCAGAGGAGTACAAAGAGGCCAAAAACGTATCGGACTCAGTGAAGCTTGAAGCTTGAAGGATGATTTCTGATCTGTTTCTGTTCTCACTGTGAGATTCACTTGCTTTAAATGTCCATTCCTTTCGTCAGGCCCTGTTTGGAACCGTGGAGGCAAACTGAATCCATTCAGCGTCTCTGTTCTTGATGTAATTATTTCTACTGTTTACTGTTAACGTGCCACCACATTTGATCACACTCCTCCTGTGTGTGTAAAATCCCACAAGAACACGATAAAACATTCACTTTATTACAGCCGAGAGGAGTAGAGGGGGTTTTTCTTAACATTTTATTCGTCATACTGATACACAATCTGGACTTCATAGACATGATTACATCATGCTGTTCTCATACACCGTTCGTAGCTATACCTACGAAAAATGATGCACTGTAATTCGTGTATATCCCACGATATCAATCTGTATGTAATCCACGTAATCGTCAACTAGAAAAAATGTAGGGCTGACCTAAATGCTTCGAAACTTCGACCATGGCCACGATATTCGACCTCCAAATCACTATTCGAATGCTTTGTTTTTTCATTTTTTATATGAGTATGTAATAATATACCCAAATAGCTCATGAAATAAGGAATAATCCCACAACATTATTCATATTCAACATGAATTATTATTAGTTATTCTCAGACTATCACGGTTTGTTGTGTGAAGAAGTGTAAACGCTGCTCCGCGAAGCTTCGAATACCTTAGAATATTTCTCACCGAAGAAATTTGAAGCCCAAATAATGGTATTCGGGACAGCCCCTAGAAATATTAGCGGTGAATACTGTGTAGGGAGGAGGTCGCGGTGCATGGGTGAGTCTAAAAACACCAGACTTTCACCCAGGAGACCATTGCTCGTTGATTTATTTGTCACATTTGTAACTTTCATACTTAAGTTACGCCACTTCCGGTGTTATGTTAAGCCAAACCATGATCTTTTTCTAAACCTAAATAAGTAATTTTGTTGCCTAAACCTAACCAAGTTCTTTCATGTGATGAGAGAAGTTTATTTTGAAAAGACTGTATGCATGTAATGAGCGGTAATTGACACGTGCTACTGGACATTCGTAGGAAAACAAAACAAAATAGGAGGAACAACTTTTTCGTAAGATGTTATACGAACCGTTGTATGAGAATACGCTGATTAAATACACACACGTTTGTCTTTTCTGCAATAATAACCATCACTTTTAATGGTGTTGGGGTCCACTGCTGGGTTGTTTTGAAGTGGGAAGGCTTTACACTGGTGACTATTGTAAACGGTTAAAAACTTGCAGATAACTGTAGTGATTATGAAGTGAGAGTTTAATACATTTCAGACTGATTTTGCATTCCCTTTTCTACGTATCTGAGTTGCTTAAACCTGCATGACCTTTATTGGCATCAACCTTTAGATGATGATGCATCCCAGAATACTAACCAAAGCTGCAAGTAACGATTATTTTCATTCTTTCGATTTTGTGAAATGTCAGAAAGAAAGTTTCCTCAGCTTGTTTGTGCAAAACACAAATATATTCAACTTACAGTGATGTAAAACAGCTGTCAAGCAGCAAATGATCATATTTGAGGAACTTAAACCAGTTGAATGTTTGGCATGAAAATGGTTGGGGATTGTAATTTTCTTTCAGTCTACTAATCGATTAATAAAGTGATGGTTTCGGCACTGAACTGATGGATTAAATTGTATTATCCTGTTAAGAGCAGTGGAAAGGATACCTAGAATAAAGAGGAGCACTTTGGGGAAACCCTGTCAGTCAAAAGACAAATGTTGGTTATGGCCATGAATGATAAAACAGGCAGTGTGATGTCCCTGCAGCAGTTACATCTATTATCCAAATGGCCTAAAATAACGACACCTTGTATTAAGGCTGAGAGAGTCCTTCCTAAATAGTCATACTAATAAATGAACTCAATTGCCAGACAAATTAAGGTTATATTTGACTTGATCCTTATTTTACAGATTTCGATAATTATCGGGATCACCCCAAAGTCTCATTACCGCCCTAATGAGGCGCTGCTACTCCGTGACATCTACCCCGCTCCATCTCGTTAAGGAAATCGCTCTTCAATGCTGATTATTTTATTTGGAGGTATAATTATATTTCTTTCGGATAAATCACGGCCTAATCGAGTCCGTGCAGAGGGCAGCGGCGCTAATTGAGGCATGAGATGCGGCGGCGGGGCGCTACATCTGGGTTTATGTGACCAGAGGACCCGTGCAGGCTGCTGGCTGCTCTCAACATGTAGTGGCTGCTGGGTAGCAAGTATTCAGATCCTATACTGAAGTAAAAATAGCAGTAAACAAATAATACATACTGTATTTTCTTAAGTAAAAGTATGGAAGTATTATCTGCACAATAAATGTACCTAAGCTATCAAAATAAAAGCTCTCATTAGGCAGCAGAGTGGGCAGTTTCAGGGAGTTATTATATAATTAGATTTATATTATTAATGCATAAACGGGAGCTGCATTTTAATTAGTTAAATCTACTGAAATGCATCTTATTCTATAATCTGGTCACATGTTTGTGTATGTAAAATCTAAATCTGATAGGTGTCAGATAAATGTAGTGGAGTAAAAACACAATATTGTCTTAATCTGAAATGTAGTGGACTAGAAGTATTAATAGCATAAAATGGAAATACCCAGGTATACTTCAAAATCTGACTTAAATACAGTAATTGAGTGGTTACTTTGCAGTATTGCATATGGAGCTGCGTTGTTACTCACTTCAGATGAAGTAAAAGTAGCAGTAAACAATGTATAATACTCAGTTACAAGTCCTGCATTTTCTTAAGTAAAAGTATGGAAGTATTATCTGCAAAATATACCTAAACTATCAAAATAAAAACACTAATTAGGCAGCAGGGTGGACAGTTTCAGGGAGTTATTATATAATTAATGCATAAACTTGAGCAGCATTTTAATGATGTATCTGGTAGTGGAGGAGGGGCAAATTTAAGTTAGTGATGGATAGTTTAATCTACTGAAATCCATCTTATTTTATAAACTGATCACACGTTTGTGTAGCTATGTAAAATCTTAATCTGAAAAAGTAAGTGTCAGATACATGTAGTGGAGTAAAAAGCATAATATTGGAAACTAAGATTAAGTTAAATGTAGTGCACTATAGTATAAATGGCATGGATATACTCTGCAAGTACTTCACAATTCTACTTAAATACAGTACTTGAGTAATTGGTCACTTATAACTTGATTAAAAAGTAATATATGGAGCTGCTTTGTTGCTCACTTGAATATAGTTACTCTCACTGTACTCAATGCTCAAACTAAACTAACTGCTTTAACCTCTTTGCTTTAAGCTCACCTGACTCATCTGCTGTGAATTATCAGGGAAACCGACTATAGACCTTCTAAAATTAGCACTAAATGAACAAATTGGCCTGTAAATAACCTCTGGAGCAAGCTTACCTTCCAATCTAATAATGAGAGGAGATACTGTAGCACAAGTACAATTCAGAGGGTAATATTGTACTTTTTACTATATGCTACTTTGCAGATGAAGATTTTAATAACATATAATGACCATATAAAATATCATGCATAGATTTTCTTTTTTTACTAATGCATAAATTTGAGCAGCATTTTAATATTGTAGCTGGGGCAAATTTTAATTAATGGGGGATAGTTAACTGAAATGCATCTTCTTTTATAATCTGATCACTTTCTGTATGTAAAATCTTAATCTGATAAATGTAGTGGAGTAAAAAGCACAATATTGTCTCAATCTGAAA
>CAKALU010058257.1:0-20058 GCA_916700995.1 Hozukius guyotensis | reverse complement strand
TTAAAGCATATCACACTTAAAAGAGGAAAACAAGATCCCAGACCCAAGGAGCGGGCCAGTGAAATTGAAGGGCCATGCATCTGCAATAGATTGTGAGAATGCGTCAGCAGCTGCACATTCCCACCCAACTGGAATCCCGGCTGTCATTTGGCCCCGTTATTTCACTGTGCAACGAACCACCGACGCTATGCCATCACACCACACTTCACCACCAGCGAGGATTTTCTCTCACATACACAGCGAGTGGAATTCGCAAAAATGTGAAATGGAGCTAATGCACAAGGGAAATATAACACAATTTCTACAAGCACTGTAGCAAGACATTTGTGGAGCGGACAGAATACCAAAAATACAGTCCACCTTTTTTTTTTTCTGCGCATGTAGAAATCGCTTCATGCAAGTCGAATGATATAGTATGTTCATACTTTCTTGTGAGGTGGTGAGAGTTTGCCTGTTAAATGAAGGGTAAATTCATCCTGGATATCAGCTCTCCTCTCCTTTCCCACTACACCCTTCTCCAACTATTCCCCCCCAATCATTTCATCCAGCCACATTGTATCGTGCCACTTCAGTGAACATCAGGGTGCACTGAGTTGTTTTGGCTGTATCCCTCTTGCAAATTCACTTTAGTAGACCGAATTGAATGTGGGATATCTATCCTGCGGTGCAGTTCCATTTCAAATCCAGAGATATGCTGGTGTAGATTTTTTTTTTTTTCTGGGTAAATGTAAACACTGTAAACTTGGAGTATAGTTGCCTATCAGAAATTGCTGTGGCCTGAAATTTGGCGTGTTTCCATCTGAATCTACACTGGGTTATCCTGCTTAATGCTACCATCAGCACTGAGTAATCCAATGATACAATATTGCACTACATACAGTACATCTATTTGTCAACAACTACCACAGTATAGACCATATATAATTTTACAAATTATCTGCATGCATAGTCATCCATACTAAACCATGACCAAAGTAAATAAAAAAGTCAAAATATTTGTGCTTTCTGTTTTATGAGCAAGGCTTTACGACATGGTTCTTCCTCCATACAATTTCTTGTTCAATTCTTGGTAGACAGTGAGTTATATAGTATCCACTGCTTGTGAGTCAGTGTCTACATTTGCATGAAGCCAAATAATTGTATTAATTGGACTATATCAGACTTATTCCCAGTGGCTGCACCTCAGTCATTCCTCTAAATTGGTGCCTTGTGGACATGACTTTTTCACATGTTCATTTCCCATTTTGTGTGGCAATATTATAAATCAGAAAACCCTGCCATTCCATTTTAATGACATAAATCCATTTCATAGCATGCTTGTATGATTATAAAATGTCCGTACAAACTACACTCTGTAGTTTGCACTCTGTGGCACTCACTCTGTCATAATGATCAGTAAAAATAAAATAATTTTCCAGGTCATCACCTTTGGATTCTCAATAGGTATTTCTACAATTGTGAATGTGTTGTTCAAGAATATGTAATTGGTGTGCAATATTATACCCAATGTACTTTGCATGTTTATTCATCAAATATCCCTTTGAGGCTTTGGCAAAATTAGGTAAAAGGACATAAACATATAGTGTTGTTGGGGTAATGAGCATGACTCTTTTCCAACAACCAGTCTGGATGATTAATTGTATGGAAACCAAAGAGGGCCGGTTAATGCAAAGCTTCTGATGGCATCAGCTATCTAATTTTTCTACGCAGCCTATAGCTCTGCTAACTACCCAGAGGAAAACATATTTATTTGATGATTTGATGATATTTGAATAGATATCCTTGGTGCTGGTTTTGAGCTGATATCAATGTCTGCTGCAGTCAATTTTTAAACTTCACTTAATCTGTTTCAGTATGGAATGCAATATGCATATGTCCACCTTAACGGGTCACACGGTGTCAGTGCTACATGCACAATAGATTTGTCTTCAATGTTTTGTACCTGTTTGTAACATAGACCCAGTCAGGCTTTTTATGCACTTAAAGTGTTCCAATGTGATACTAGCTGAGAAAGCCATTGTCCAGCTGTGACTGGAGCATTCGGAGAAAAGAGGCGACACATAAGAATGGCTAGTATGACAAACTTAGAAAAAAAAAACTGTCCTTGTGCATCAGAATGATAGAAAATGTCTCCCAAGGCAATGCAATGGTATGGCTGTTTTATGTGTTTTTAACGATAACTCGTTAACGCAAATTTGTTTTAACGCCACTAATTTATGTAACGCATTAACACAACTTGCAATGTTTAGGCTATAGGGCTCAGTTTAAAGCTAGAGTGAAGATACTTGTATCATATGAAACTAGAAAACCTAAGGAATCCATTGAACCATGTCGTACTTATGTATAAGAGGTGGGCTAAATAATGCTCCAAAATTACGCTAAATTTTGGTGAGGAAAAGCTGGCATGGCCATTTTCAAAGGGGTCCCTTGACCTCCGACCTCAATGTGAATGAAAATGGGTTCTGTGGCTACCCACGAGTCTCCCCTTTACAGACACGCCCACTTTATGATAATCACATGCAGTTTGGGGCAAGTCATAGTCAAGTCAGCACACTGACACACTGACAGCTGTTGTTGCCTGTTGGGCTTAAGTTTGCCATGTTATGATTTGAGCATATTTGTTATGCTAGATGCAGTACCTGTGAGGGTTTCTGGACAATAATTCTCATTGTTTTGTGCTTTCCAATAATAAATACATACATTTGCATAAAGCAAGCACATTTGCTCACTCCTATGTTGATAAGAGAATTAAATACTTGACAAATCTCCCTTTAAGTTGCATTTTGAACAGATATAAAATGTGCGATTAATTTGCGATTAACTATGATTAATCATGGACAATCATGCGATTAATCACAATTAGATATTTTAATCGATTGAAAGCCCTATTTTTTATTTTTTATTATTTTTTTTAGGAATTTGTTGACAATATACACATAAAATGACAGCAGTAGTATCATTTGAGGTGAACCTGTCTGTCTAATATACAGGTTCTGTACTTTCACCACAAACATAAATAACAGTTGCTGTGATGTGAGCCAGGATATATACTGGTAAATATTTGATCGACGAGCTTTCTCAGCTCACCACCGGCCATGCCACAAGTCGGAAAATCAAGGGAATCGTCTTTGTGATTCGATGCAATAGAAATGTGAAAAATGTTATAGCCAGAGGACAAACACACACACACACACACACACAGAGACAGAGAGAGAGAGACTCACACACTTCCCTTCTGCTCTCATGCTTGTTAAGATCCTATCTATCTTGTGAGAGAGGGTGAGAGCCCTTTAGCCATACTCGAAGGGCTCATTTCCATTCCAACACAGAGACATAAACACAACCAACATACACACATACTGCACTTAACAACAAAGACACACACACTAGCCATTGGGATTCCACAAGCACCTGTAGATTGTAATGAGACATAGACTTCTTTTTGACCTTGGTAGCACCAAAAGTGAAGCTCGTCAACCTCCAGGAAATGCGTGCTTGAGAAACAAGTGTGTTTGTGTGTGTGTGTGTGTATGTGTGTGTCCTGAAGTAATATTCTAGGCTTCATCCCAATGTTCCATTGTGCGTCTGTTTGTCTGAGACCCAGGCTGTATACTACATCGACCGAACACCTGCTGCTGCGGTAACTAGGATGTCAGGAGACTTCATAAATATATATTAGAGTCAGAGCTGATATTAAACCAGGGTATAACCCTGGGACTGATCTCTCAAGGTCAATCCATCCATCTATCTATCTATCTATCTATCTATCTATCTATCTGTCTATCTGTCTGTCTATCTGCCTGTCTGTCTGTCTATCTGACATCTAGACATTTATTTCACTTATTTGTTCATTTACATAAATGTAGTTTACATTTCAATTTTACTTGTTCCACACGAAGCCACAATCTCTGTCACTTCTCTCTCTCTCTCTCTCTCTCTCTCTCTCTCTCTCTCTCTCTCTATCAGAAACACTTCATAAATTTGACAATCATACTTGAAAATCTCAATCACAGTTGAAAGCACGGTTGTCAAAATGACAGTCGCACTGCAGTGATGTGTCAAAAGTAATCATTAAATTGCATTTAGCATGTTTTAGGAAAGAATTATAAAGATTTTACTGGTTTGTAATTGAACAGTTAAACCCAACTCTCAGTGAACCTTTGCTTCGTGAACTTTAATAGCCCCCTTGCCTGTGCTGACTCACAGTACCTTGAAATTACACTATCTCGCCACAAAGTCCAGAAAAGATGTATTCCAATGAAAGACATCCCACTTTAAATGTGAGGCTTTCACTCTCTGACATTTTATGGTACACTTCACACCTCTCAGCAGTAATCTTTCTAATTTGATTTGTGACAGATTTTATTCGAGAGCACATTCGCTTCCTTAACTTATTCATTCGAGTCTTTAAATCTCTCTGTGCTGAGCAGTGGCAGGATATTGTCAAATCAAGGTCCTGTGAAAAGAAGTATATAAGCGTGAAATATGCAGTGGTTGAACCTAAAAAGGCCCCTTTCGCACTGTGGCCGATAACACATGAATTGGAAAAAATTACAATTTTAGAAATCTCATTCTTTATAATGGAGTGTCTGTTGTCTAATGTCTTATCCTGTTAAAGGGTTGTTTCCATGTGTAATGTCTGCAAAAAAGAAATTCTCTTGTCAATGAAATGTGCAGCCGATCATAAAAAAGAACATTTAAGTTTAATGTGTAGTGTTTGTCTTATCTATAATAATCCTGGGGATCTATAATAATCCTTGGGAAGCAGAGGCACACATGACCACAAACCTATATTATGAAGTGAAGTCATCTGAATTGTGTAAACCCTGAACCTTAAAAAAGGAAACATAAAATACTGAGTGGCCCAGAGGCTGAAAAACAGGAAATACCTTGTTGCAATCACTGAATGCTCCATAAATTAACGTGCTGGTATTAGAGAGTACCTGGGTGGATCAGTGCTACATTACCTCATGCTTAAGACAATATACGGACTTGCAAAGCTGATATATTGCTCACCCCAAAGGGGAATCCATCTTGCCTGACAGACAATGGAGCTACTGAAAGACATAAAATCCTATCAGACTCCACCATTCGCCTGTAATTAGAAAAATAATGAAACAGGCAAATGTGGATAATATAAAGGGCAGGAAATGTGGATGGGGTTCTAATTGATGCTAGATAGTTTGGGATGAGCAATGGATTTTGCATCTGAAAGTGTCTGAATTTATTTTTTTAAATAAAGCCAATGCATGTGTATGTATGTTAGTGGTGGATGAGTCCATAGTTTAAAAGTCTCAATTTGCTTGATTTAAAATTAGGGTTGTTAAAGTAAACGCGATAATAACGAGTTAATTTGTTTTAACACCACTAATTTCTTTAACGCATTGATGCAATCAATCTTCTGGAGGTTGTAGCGGGATCAGTTTTAAAGCAAGAGTGAATATACTGGCATCATAAGAAACTAAGAAACCCGAGGAATCCATTGGTACCAACAATGTCATACCTTGTCGCAAAGGAGGTTAAATAACGCTCCGAACTTGCACTAAATTTTAGCGAGGAAAAACTGTCATGGCCATTTTCAATGGGGTGAAAATGTGTTCTATGGGTACCCACGAGTCTCCCCTTTACATACATGCCCACTTTATGATAATCACATACAGTTTGGGGCAAGTCATAGTCAAGTCAGCACACTGACACACTGACAGCTGTTGTTTCCTGTTGGGCTTGAGTTTGCCATGTTATGATTTGAGCATATTTTCTTATGCTAAATTAAGTACCTGTGAGCGTTTCTGGAGAATATTTTTCATTTTTTTGTGTTGTTAATTGATTTCCAATAATAAATATATACATACATTTGCATACAGTAGCATATTTATCCACTCCCATGTTGATAAGAGTATTAAATACTTGACAAATCTCCCTTTAAGGTATATTTTGAACAGATAAAAAATTTGCGATTAATTTGAGATCCATCACAATTAATCATGGACAATCATGCGATTAATCGCGATTCAATATTTTAATCGATTGACAGCCCTATTTAAAATGTAATATCCCATAAAAAATAATGTGTACAATCGAACAGTGTTGTGCAACCTGCTGACATTTTGTTCAGATTATATTTGTCCTTGCATATGCCCATTTGACTAGAATATGCTCTATGCCATAAGACACAGAAATGATAAAACAAAAATGTTACTGCACTTCATGAAAGCCGTAATCTTTCACATCTGTTTACATGTAGCAGAGAGTCAGCCGAATGATTCTGTCCTTTGCTGTGATAACATAATATTCCTTCCTGGGAGATGAAAAGGTCACGCTCAACAAAGTGAACATCAAGGATGTTTCAATCTTGTGGCAAAATGTCTCCATTTTCAAAAGCCAGACCTTGAACTCACAAGGTGATAAACAGTTCCAGGCTTCAACCCATCACCTTAATCCAACTGCTGGTTGTTAAAATCACCAATTTATCAGATGTCTGTGTTATCAGAAATTACTTGCTCTTGGCAGTTGTGGAAAATTGAAGACTCAATCAGGATTGGGTGGTCAGTTTATTGCTTGAGGTGATTAATTCCTTCATAAAGCTTTTTCCTGGGGACCTCAGAAATATCAGATTTTGAGAAAAAAGTGAATGCTGGGGCAAAAACACTTCTTATCTGCTGATGAACTTTATATTTTTGGAGAACTGGACTCGTTTCAGTCTCATACAAGCCTTTATGGTCTGGATTTCCAGGAATAGTTTTGTGTTGAATAATCAAATCTAGTTTATTTTTATTGATTTTATTTTATTTTGTAATTGTTTTTGTAATTGTGTTTGTAATTGTTCCAACAAATTAAATGCAATTACAGTCCGAACTAAAAATGAAGAAATTCGGAATACCGTCATTAAAAGTTTGTCCGGTTTAGTAGCCTCCAACAAGCAGCCATGCAAATATATAGCTTAGTGTTTTACACTTACATACCTGATCAGAAACCGGGGGCATTCTGACAAAAAAAGTTGTACCTATCATTTAATGTCCAGCCAAGGAAATCACCATGATACAAAGGATAGTTGTTTCTCTTCAAATTAAATGTATGACATTTAATTTTCTTTGTCAGGGAGAAAAAAAACACCTCGCTGAAAAGAAAATAAGGAAGGATAAAAAAAGAAAGACAACAACATCCTTATATTTCATATGTCATCAACACCCATACTGACCTCCAGCACAATCTCCAACAGTCCACATGACATATATGAAACTATTTTTCCTCTTTGCAGTTTGAGGACAAGTCAAAGTCAAACCTATAGCTCATTCCATGTGTGGGTGTCTCGATTCATTTTCTCTTGACTTCCAATTTAGAGAGGTAAAAAAAAAAAAAAAGTAAACCCCATGGCAGTGACCTCTGCTGTAGGGCCATGAATAATGGGGACTATTAGTTGCAAGGTAGTGCACTCTGAGAAAAGTAGTCATTCCAGCCGCAGGGCTGTTTAATTTAGACATGGCATGGAATGAGACATTTTGCAAAATGTTTTGCATAGGTTAAAAAATATATATCTAGTTGTATGTAGAACATGCTGCAGGTCACAAACATATCTCACTTGCTCTTTTTCTCTGTCCCACAGGAGCTTGCTGAATTTCATTGGCTCACATCCTGTTTTCCAATCTACCTCCCTCCTGCTCAAACATGTACACCCAAAATATTTTTTTTGATGACACAATTTATAGTTATAATAAGACCCACAGAGTTCATCTTATACCATCTAACTATCATGTTTTCTTTATCATCCTACAACAGCTAAGCACCCCTCTGTAGACAGGAAGTTTTTTCAGGAATGAATCACAAAGTTGCAAATCTGTTAGAGCTCAGTGACTAATTAATTTAAGGTCACAAGTTAAAACGTGTACAAATGAGTGGAATTAATTCTCAGGTATTCAAAGAACTGTTAAGATTGAGGCTTAAGGTTTGGAAACCTTGAAACCGCAAAAGCAAAGCACGTAGATCAAAATGAAGAAAACAAAGGATGGAAAAAGAATCAGTGGAGCTTCAAAGACTAAATTCTTTCGGTTGAATTGGCCCTACGATAATGATCCATTTAGCCAGTCTGGGAGATTGGCTGCCAAAGGCATGAGGGGGAAATTACTCACCCGTCTCCAGTGGAGAAATGTTTGTTTCCCAGCCTTGCCCTCAAATTATTTCAATCAAAACACAAATTAAGTGCAATTAACGTTGTGCTAAAATGCTCCAAACCAACTGATATGGAATCATTAGGAGTCACCTCAACCACATCTCCTTGTTTCTTTCACCCTCTCCTTGTCTGTGTCTCTTTCTCTCTTCGTCAATGGGCCCTCACTCAGGGTAAACTTCGCACTTCATTAATTAATTCATCACCTAAAAGCTGAGTATTGATTTTCAGTAATGGCTTTACAAATCTGTTGGACACCTAGCTGCAGGGATAATTAAAAAGAATGCGTATCTGCAATAAATCATCTTTAAAAGGGTTAAAAGTCCCACAGGGTCGCGAGGGAGGTAGGTTACAATATCAACAAACAGGCCGTAATATCCCCCAGTAATTAAGGACACCAAAGGACAGCTTTTACGATTGTTATTTTTTACCATAGTAACATCAACCAAAGGGTGCTTAATGGATGTCATGAAACACTGAGAAGGAAACTGAATCATTGCAGTATAGAAACGTAGAGGTGATGTATTGTTGGAAGGTTATTGATTGAGTCAGTGTGAAATACAAGTGACTAAAGGTCCTGGAGAACACAGATTTGAAGGGAATGAAGATAGGCAATTTTGCCAATATTTATGAAAAGCATTTCTTAAGTGCAATTTATTCTACATTTGTTGTATGGGAATTTTTGTGGTAAACATCCACCAAAAAAAAATATATATATATATAGTAAAAAGAATATATAAAGTATTCTCTTGTAAATAATGCCAAATTACAGAGAAGATGAGGTAATGCCAGCTTTGAGTCAAAGGAGAGTAATTATATGCACATCACATGGGTGCAAGGCTATCAGCGTCAATGAAGAAAAAGGAGATTATTTAAACTTTTGTGGCCGGCTTTGAGGCACCATACCATGGAGCTGGCTATTACTGTAGCGGTTACAAAGCTGCTGTCCTCAGTGTGTGGGAAACTGAGTGTGAAGAGACACCTTCACAGGTCACTGAATTAGACTGACCCCATGACACTCAAGTCAACTACATCACCCAAACAACATTTGGAACCAGCTCGAGCTTAGGGTAAAGCCCAACACGGACGCAAATCTCTTTTTATTTCTATTTATGTATAATCATATTGTCATTTTCATAATTGCATCTCTTACGGTATCTTTGCATTTATGTTCCACAAGGTTCCAATAACTTTGTCAATCAAAAGTTGCTATTAGCCATGCTTACGATCCCCTCGTAGAAACCTATTGATTTTGTCAATACAGAAAAGATTTTCAATTCCAGTGTCAAACTGATATATCATGTTTTTTTTTCTTTTCTTTTCATAGAAAATCAATACAACTAAATGCCATTAGCAAAGTGACATTACTGGTTCAAAATCCCATGTGGTTTTCTGAAGGATTTGCTGATTGCCTGCAAAGTTTGAAAAAAAAAAAGTATGATTTGATGATTAAAACATCTAAGTAGCCATTTTTCCCCCCCATCCTTGGGGATATAGACTAAAAGACTGAGATGAATGGTTTGATATACATTGTTAAGGTTTGTAAGTCATTGATTATATAATGCATGATGTGATCCACAGGCGAACACGTCATCACCTGAGCAGGATAGAACACAACAAGAAGCTTTGTCCCAGAGAGGGAGGAGACGATGAAAACAGATGTACTGTACTCCACAATGCCTCTTAACACTAATATCTCAATGACTTGAGCTCCAACAAGGTGAATTTGTCGTTGAGCACATGTAAATGTATTCAGCCAACACCTTACATCATAGTAATCACAGCCTTCCTCCACTGGGGCAAGGCCTGTGATTTAAGACAGGAGACTCTGTTTTATAACACTCTTTAAATTTATTTTTCTCACTCGCTCTGCCTCCCTCCCCTCCCTCCTCTTCCCTGTTAGCTCTCTGCTCACTGCTCTATAACTTGCTTTATATCTTCTCTCTCTCTCTCTCTCTCTCACTCTCTCACACACACACACACACACTCACACACACATAGCAAAGGAGAACATAAATCTGGCTAGTGTGCCAGGCTGGGCTATGGACACCATAATTACAGACCATCAAATGAAAGAATTAGTGTCCCTTTTCTCATTGCCATGCACGACTTGCAAGTCCTCTGCAATTCTTCGGCTTACCTTTGCTTTACTCATGCAACAGACTCTCTCTCTCGCTCTCACTCTTGCTCTCTCTCACTCACGCACACACACACACTTTGGTATGATCATGAACAGATACACAAGCAATTTCACAAGGCTGCAGACAAAAAACACTGTACAAAAATATAGATAAGTGCACACACATGCTTGTGTATCAGCTGACACGTACAAGTGTGCACCTGCATGTGCAATTATGATCTATTTTGTACTCTTCAGCAATGTTTTGAACATATTAGAAGAAGAAAAAATACTGGCTGATGTGGATACTATGTAGACTTCATACTGTAACTTCTGTATGGCTAGGCCACCACAAGTTGTAGGCAGTAGGTGATTTGAGGGGGGATGAGGGGTCTGCTGAAGTTTTTCCATTTCTCTTCATGTTCCTTTGCATATCAAGCAGACTGTGTAATGTGTACAGACGGAATAACAACTATATACTGTATATTAGGGTTGTCAATTGATTAACATGTTTAATCGTGATTAATCACATGATGGTCCATAGTTAATTGTGATTAATCACAAATTAATCACACATTTTGTATCTCTTCAAAATGTACCTTAAAGCGAGATTTATCAAGTATTCAATACTCTTATCAACATTGAAGTGGATAAATATGCTACTGTATGCAAATGTATGTATATATGTATTATTGGAAATCAATTAACAACACAAAACAATGACAGATATTGTCCAGGAACCCTCACAGGTACTGCATTTAGCAAAAATCTGAAAACATGCTTAAATCAGATACAGTACCAGTATCTTTACTCTAGCTTTAAAACTGAGCTGGCTACAACCTCCGAAGAATCAATTGCGTTAATGCGTTAAAGAAATTAGTTTCGTCTAAACTAATTTGCGTAACTTCGACAGCCCTAACATTTAATCATGGATCATTGGATCGCTCAGTGTGCCCTGGGCACATGCCTTAACACTATCCAAGTGCGCAAATTATAATCTAGACATTATTTATTACACTCACGATATTCTACTCGTTATTTCTTACAGCACAGATCTACAAGCTACTAGGACAGTGTAAATGCTATGTTATTCCATTGGGCATGGCCCCTGAGTTCTGCACTGTTGGCACACAGTCAGCACAGCCTCAGTTTCATCAACAGAACTGACCCAATGCATCGTTGGCTAAATCTTGCTGTCTGTAAGCTTTAGCTGACAGCTAACAACAACAACAACATCTTTCAACACGGATAAATGGATAAACATGCATAGAAGACATTCATTGTTGGATTTATTACTTTTATGAAGTCTCTAAAAAAATACTGTTGTTCCAAGCTGGATTACAAACCGTCTGAAAGGGATACGATCGCACCCGGCAGTAGGTGATATGAGGGGGGATGCTGAAGTTTTCAAGAATTTATGACATTGTTGAACTGTCAGAGTGCTCTGAATGTAGGAAGACACCATATTTATAAGGTTTAAGTAGTTTACTCTGCCTTACATTGTTCCTGAATTATTTTATCACATGGCATTTTTGAAAATGAACCCACTGAAAAAGTGATTATATTTAACCACTATGACTCAATCCTGGCCTCAGTGGTGGTTGTTATCCTTCTCTATTGACTTGCCCTCCTCCATTTGTCATAGCATAGCATTTGTCATATGAAGCAGAAGATAAAAAAGGTATTCTGCAAAAGAACTTGAGTGATTGTCCAATGTCTGACTGTTTTAAGTCCATCTGGTGCTGAGATTGTTTATTAGCGGTTTCTTTTCCGCTTGCCTTTTAATTTTTCAAAAGAGAAGAGAGGAAACAGCATAATGTGAAAGCTCTCTTAAAAGGCAAATATGTATTTTATGTTATTAGAATTCCTAATGAATAGCCCATCAGCTCATCTTGTTGCCCAGGTTTATTCACTATTATTTATTTTTATCTGAAAGGAAAATGAGGCAGCATGCAGTGGAATCCCTCTTGTTGAAAAGGTATCTCGTTTTCATGTTATTATTCTTGTATGAATAGTTAATTTGGTGGCCTCAAAGTTTTTATTACAGTCATTTCCCCTTGGCTGCTATTTAACAGAGAGGAGAGGAGGATGAGGCTTTTTATAGGAGGCGTTTAAATATGCAGCATCAACAAGTATTTTTTTTTTTTTTTAAATAATCAAGGGGGAAACGAGATTGTGTAGGGATGTGGCATCATTAGAAAACAAATGTGGTAGTGGTCTTCTAATTTGTCCCCAGCTTTATCATATTAAATAATTCAAGAACATGGTGATAGCTCATTCTATATGTATATAAAAAAACAATGCTTGAAATGCTCCATGTTATAGCTGAGAGGTCTGCTAAATTGCATTGATTGAAAGAAGTCAAGAGCAGCTCAAGTTTAAAGTTAAATTACAATTGTTGTTTCCAAAGCCTCTTGAATCTGTTGCAGAAGTGTCGACAGCATAAAGATAGTGTTTTTTGCCTCTGTGTATACCACAAACAAATGGGAGAAAAATGTAAAAACTACATAAAAAGCACCAGTTGTACGACTTGATATATTGTCCTTGTCACACCACTCTATAAATCCCTTGTGTTATTTGAAATGCCCCAATCAGAGATCCAGTATGTACAGTACAGATGCTGTGACAGACAGGCAATCCATCCCAATGCCCCGGAATATTCCCTGCTCTGAATTGCCCCAATCACAGACTCACTATGCAGACTCAGCGACAGGCGGGCAATCCTACACCTGTGACAGTAATAAAAGGCTCCCTCCCTTCTGCTTTCCTCTCACCTACCTTTCCTGTCAATTACCACTCCACACATAGATGGAGAACTGCGCATCTCAGCAGTTTGAGAGCCACCTCTACCTGAGCATTTCCCAAGGTTTTGATTGCAAAATCATATGAAAAGCTAGTGGCTTTTGAGGATGGTTCCCTGTGGGATGTAAGGGCTTACAAATGGCTGCCTTTAAGTCCTAACTGAACATAACAAGGCCCTGGAGTTAAAACGAAGGAGAGCAAGACTGCAGTTGAGGAAAAGCATTTATATTGGAAAAACTAAGACTAAAGAAATGGAATTTTGCCGGCACAATATTTTTCAAATGAAAAGAACGATTTCTTTCACAACAACAGTGCGTGTGTCCCCGCTACGAAAGAATTGATGTCACTCCTCATTGAAATGAGTAAGTGTTTTCCTTAGTGAAGAAGCTTTAAAGGGGGGAGAAAAACAATGGAGAGATGGATAAGGGAGGTTCAGTTGTAGTGCATGACTTGACCCACAGGATGAATCAACTAGAAAGAAATAATACTATGGCTCTCAAAATGTATGCGATAATAGCGCATTAACGCAAATTTGTTTTTAACGCCACTAATTTCTTTAACGCATTAACCCACTCGATCTTTCGGAGGTTGTAGCAGGCTCAGTTTTAAAGCTAGAGTGAAGACACTGAATCATATGAAACTAGAAACTAGGAATCCATCAGTACCAACCATGTCGTAGCTTGTCGCAAAGGAGGCTAAATAAAGCTCCAACCTTATGTTCAATTTTGGCAAGGTAAACTGGCATGGCCATTTTCAAAGGGGTCCCTTGACCTGAAAATGTGTTTTATGGGTACCCACGAGTCTCCCTTTTACATACATGCCCACTTTATGATAATCACATGCAGTTATAGTGCAAGTTATAATCAAGTCAGCACACTGACACACTGACAGCTGTTGTTGACTGTTGGGCTTGAGTTTGCCATGTTATGATTTGAGCATATTTCTTATGCTAAATGTAGTACCTGTGAAGGTTTCTGGACAATATTTGTCATTGTTTTGTGTTGTTAATTGATTTCCAATAATAAATATATAAATATATTTGCATAAAGCAAGCAAATTTCCCCACTCCCATGTTGGTAAGAGTGTTAAATACTTGACAAATCTCCCTTTAAGGTACATTTTGAAAAGATAAAAAAATGTGCAATTAATTTGCGATTCATCGCGAATCCTTCTGCAGCACAGAGAGATTGAATTTGGAGATAAAGTCAACACTGAAGATGTCATCCGGGCTGCCAGGAAAATATCACAAGAACTTCTGCCTTTAGAGAGGAAATAATGCTTTCAGAATCAAACACACAGAGAAAGTTTAGGATAAATGACATCCAGCTATACAAATGATCATATTAATGTTAAAAAATGTTTTGTGTGAGAAAAGAATCGTTTGTGAAGTGCACATCAGGTTTAGTTCATGCGATCAATCACAATTAAATATTTTCATCGATTGACGGCCCTAAATAATACATAAATATTGCTGTAAAAAGTATTATTTGGTTGACTTCATTTTTGCAGGAACAGGAAATTCATGGTTATAACCAACTATGTTACCTGCAAATCAAGATAAATGTTTTTTACTTTATTATCCGCAAATATAGTTTCACTATTGTAGTAATTTAGTACATTACAAGTTGTTAAGATGATAAATTGAACACTAGAATCAAAGGTAAATACATCAACTTGTGTATTCTACAGCAATACTGTATGTATGAACATGTCCCACTCCCATAAACAATACACAAAGCACAGAATATTTCTGTATGGCGTTGTAAATAGTCATGACTTTATTGCCCACATAAAATATATTTCTATCTCAGCACTGGCTCAATGAATGTCCAGAAGGATAACTTAAACTGAGGATTCATTACCATGTCAATTACTTTGCTATTGTTTTGTTTGTCCCTATTTACATTTTAGTGGCGGGTCTGTGTATTTATACCTAATTGACATTGATTCCACAGAAAGAGGTTGGAGCCCTGCCCATAACACTGTTGTTTCCTCACTACTTGACAGTCAATTACGAATGAATGAATAGACCTGTGTGCTTTGCATCTGTCAACACAGCCCAGCACCACCACCCATGTAGTTCACATATGATTTAAAAGCCATGGGTTGCTAGCCATGACATCTCCCCTTTTGTCATAATAACCTTTTCATTTTAGAAGCTTATTTACACATCATGACGTACCGAAATAACAAGAAACGCTTGTGATGTCACTCTGGCTGGTGGGGGTTATAAATATTAAAAGAACCCCAACTGATTCACATTACCCCACTAGCTCTACTCCACCTAATAAAGCAATCAGGACTTACATTGGTATGATGCTGCTGGTAAGCCACCTTGCTTACAGGCTCTACCCAGTTTGAGTATGTGTGACAAGGAATGACAAGGAATGACTACAGAACTCAACAAAAGCAATGGTCCAATTTCTATTCTTTAACTGTTTTCTGAGGCGTTAGTTAAAAGAAGAGTTTGACATTTTGGGAAGTATGCTTATTTACTTTCCTGCCGAGAGTTAGGAAAGTGTATTTCCCAATTCCTTTAAAAGTATTGCTTTAGATCAGGAAAGATGCACAAGTGAATCAATGTTCAGGGTCTTACTGGCCCCATTTCTCACCAACATATCCAATAAATGCAGCTTTAGTCCAAATTACTGTTTACTTTCTCACTACTACATTCTATATGTTGCTTTGCGCAGCTACAACGGCTGCAACTTTCACCTTCTGCCTCACAAACCTCATCCATCAAACACAATGGGACATCCCATTAACTCATTGATTATTCAAATACAGAATCCCACCTGGTAGATCCTTTTGCCTTTCATGGCAGAAGGGGTCAATGAACAAGAGCTGGACAGAAATGAACTCGGATGTAAATGTGTGAGTATCACTTCAGATTTTTTCGCACCAAGGGGATGACTGATGACTGTTTTTCTGCCCGACTGCCACAGTGGGTTAAGACAAGGGGCTTTATGATGCATGGACATCCTTCGTTACTAATTAACCTTCATACCACACTAATTAATTAGATTCCAGCAAGGTCAAGCTTTCTAAATGGGACAATTAAGCAGCTTCCTCATACAGTATTGCACAATAAAGAGCTTAACAAAGCCTAACAAAGAGACTGGAATGATGTCTCTACTATACAGAGAAAATGGTCAAATGGTTTGCTCATTTCACCTATTAAGTAAAATATTGTACTTGTGATAACACCATGTGCAGATTTTTTTTTTTTTTTTGTCAGGATATACCTCATTATACTTATACGGTTATCTGTAAAATGAAAACCAACAACAACATGTAACTGGTGGAGTGGTACCAAAACAAGAGATAAAATGATTTATTCATGTTATTAGAGTAAAAATCCTTTTGTTGTATTCTCAATGTGCATAAGATGTGACAGTGACCAAGGATGGATAGGGGTGAGAAGTTCAAAGAACAGATAATAAAAGGAAAGAAAAACACTGTGGTCTGCACTAACACAAAAGAAGGCTTAGCAACAAAATATTCAAATGAAGCAAGGTAATAATGGGGCAATGTGAGCATGCTGTGGGCCAAAGAATGTCTTAACAACACATTAGAGATTTCACTAATGATAGTGGTAGTTGCAAAGCAGTAAACATTAACACACATTTTCATTTTCTTTGAAATGCCTTACAGATCTATTACAAAAAGAAAGAGGTTGTGAACGAGAGGATGGCGAGATTCAGGAAATTAAGCCTGCATGAGTACACACACACATTTTCACTAGCAGGCGTAATGGACCAGTTGGACAGGACAGCTTGCTTATGTTCAGGAAAAAAACTTGTCAAATAATGACAGAAGCAAATGCAAGTACTACACACACACACAATCCTTTACATACACATGTATAAACATATGCGTGTACAGTATGTGCGTGTATCTCTTACACATTTGCATGAAGTGCACAAACATGTGAGCACACAGACAGTGGGGTAGGTATCATTTAAAAGACTATTCCCCCTGTACACTTGAGCCCGTATCTGACTAACAGTGTGGAACCAGCCAAATGTGGCAGCCAACTGTTCCCCATCCTCAGGCTATCCCTGGACTTGGCCCGAGTACAACAAATTGTATCATTGTGGTGTGCATGTGTGCGTTTCTCTGTGTGTGTGTACACTGGAGAGGGAGTGCAGAGAACAGTGGCTTAGTGAGATAAAATATGAAATAGTATGGAGTAATGCAGTTGATTTGAGGTTGTACATGTGTGTATAGAGAAATTAAATGGCATCTATGGACTTCATGTGTTCAGACTTCATGTGGTTGCTAGAGGATCAATGTCAGGTCTCACTATTAGTGCTGAAGTAATCAGTTAATTAATCAGTTAGTCAATGGACAGGAAATTTACATATGATTTTGATGAATGGCTAAATTTTTTAAGTAATTCATATGGCAAAAAACAAGCAATGCTTTTGTAAAATTTGGGGTTTACACTGTTGATTGGACAAAACATGCAATTTAAAGACTTCATCGAGGGCTCTGAAAAATCGTGAACGGCCTTTTTCATAATTTTCCAACATTGTTTACATCAATGTTGGTCACAGCCCTAGATTAATGCTGAAGTTCTCTTCTGTGGTATTGAGGATAATGGCAATGTGCCAAGATATAGGAGATATTTACATTTGTACTGCTAGTTAGAAATGCTCTGGTGGCTTGTCAGGCTTGTGTCAGACAGAAGCCCCCCCTTTCTCCCATCATGTCATCTAAACTAAGAAAAATTGCAATTTTATGTCACTTTTTTTAATTAGGTCATAATGACCAAAGCATCAAGACTTTAAAACCTTAATGTATTTTCTTTCTTTCTTTTCTGAACTTAAAACTACTGATTTTATCTCTTGGTGTGTGTATGGGTCTACGTCTATCTATCTAAGTATGTATAAGTTCTCATGTGGAATTGTGTGTGTGTGTCTGTGTGGGATCATTCAGGCGTGCATGTAAGTTTGCGTGTGTGTGTGTGTGTGTGTGAGGGGGGGGGGGGATGTTCTCCAGATGTCTAACTGTGCATTTGACAGAGATTAATAAGCAGTAACCCCATTTTGGGACTACCGTGGGGCTGTAACCCTATATTTTACTAAACCACACATAAATAAAACCACAGGGTGCCATTTGCTGGTAAAGACAAAAGGTTCTTTACACACTGTTGGCGTACTGGAAATTAAGCACATGGTAGAGAGGAAAGAAAATCAGAATTGTTGTCAAAGACAGTCAGAAACAGATAGACAGGCAGACAGTTGTTATTTCACCGGGGTCACTTTGAGAACCAAATTCCTCCAGATGGTGTTTTATAAATTTTTATTTATTTCTAGGGAGAGATAGATGACATGGCTGATGAGAATGTTTCTGTGATGCGCTCTGGGACAAATGAAAGGCTGTAAAGAGGGCGAGGCTAAAGAGTCTATTACACAATCTGCCTGGATCACAGTAAGCACTGCCGTTTTTAACATAAAGCCCTTCTGCCTTATGTGTCTTTTGAAGGAATTCTCATTTTGGGCAATAAACTGTCTTACTGAGAATTTGATGAGATCAATATCAATTTCATCTCTGTGTGTTTAGTTGAGGGACTGGTTCACCTGCACCTCCATACATGGCTATTCACTTTAGCCTGGCTTAGAGCAAAGACTGGAAGAAGGGTTAAACAGACAACCATCAAAGGTGCCCTTTAACAACACCGAAGATGTTGTGTTTTTTAATTAACGTGTAAATATTAAAAAATCAGACACTTTAGTTTACGGTATCTAGTTAGCTTCAACTTTCAACATTTGCAGTTAACGTATGCAACATATTCTCATACAATGGTTCGTATGATATCTTATGAAAAAGTCATTCCTCCTTTTTCATTTTCCTACGAATATCCAGCAACACATGTCAATTTCCACTGGTTACATGCATACAGTCTTTTCAAAATAAACTTTGGTCTTCACAGGAAACAACTTAATTCATAATACTTTAATTTAACTAGTAATACTTTTCATGATCAACAATAATAAGTTGAATGCATTCTTAAGACACAAATTGTTATATAATAAGAAGCCTGTCTAGTTTTTAATGTTTTTAAGTCCCCCAATTTGCTCTAAAATGTACTTGTAAGAACAGTGCACAGTTTTCTATAATATTTAGGTCATTTTATCAAGTCTATTATGCATGTGTAACCAGGTGAAAACCTAAGAGAAAGGAGAGAGATCGAAAGTATGTGTGGGTGTTAGCAAGAGAGAAGAAGAGGTAATTAGAGAACACACTTGTATTATATTCATTCATCCACCAGGGAAGTCCAGCAACACAATGCTTTGGCACACAGAGACAAAATGCCACATCTCCAGGTGTAATTTATTAAGGAGTGACGGTAGATAATATGGATGCCCTGGCTCACACTGGAAACAATGTGTTATCCAGTTACCATTACACACAGCTAGCACTGCAAAGGGCTGAGATTAATGATGCACCCGTTTGGTCTATATGGAGTACACATTAAAAGCCAATGGCTTGCATGTATTAGAGCTTATTAAGAGGCCAGAGATGGAGAGAAGGAGAGGTGGTTAGTGGGAGATAGATATTAAAAGAGAGGATAACAGGACGTGAGAGAGAACATGAGAAAATAAAAAACAACATCCGGGAAAGGAAAGAAAAAAGAAAGGGAAAAAGACAGCCAAAGGAATAAATAGATGAAATATATAAAATGGGAAAGGAGAGACAGAGTGGGAGAAAGTGAATAGTTCATTAGACAGTGGAATACACCCAAGTGCTCCCAGAAAGCACACTAAATTAATCAGATACGTGTACATAGATGCCACAATGCGTATATTATTATCACAGAGACCATTGTCTTGGCTTTACTATAAATTAATGTCCATTACAGAGCAGGGTTCACAATATAGACAATAAAGAAGCATAATCAGGGGACGCATTCATTTCCCATAATGGCAAGAAGTCATTACAGCCATTGCCATTAACAGAGACAGTA
>CAKALU010058256.1:0-17962 GCA_916700995.1 Hozukius guyotensis | reverse complement strand
AACAACATTAAAGAGGAGAAGATGACGGTGGAGCAGAACGTCCTCCAGCAGCACCAAGCCAAGGTAAGCTACCGCTAGCAGCTAGCAGCTAACAGCTAACAGCTAGCTCTCTGCAGCTAACCCTAACACTAACCCTCCAGCAGCACCAAGCCAAGGTAGATAACGATAGCTAACAGGAGCTAGCTAGCTTTAGCATTAGCATCACTGTATATGTAGTTAGCTAACTGCAGCTAGCTCCCTGCAGCTAAATAGCTTTAGCATAACTGTAACTAGCTCTCTGCAGCAGCACTCCCACAAGGTAAATAACGCTAGCTAACAGGAGCTAGCTCTCTGCAGCGAACTAGCTTAGCTTTAGCATCACTGTATATAGCTCTCTGGAGCTAGCTCTGTGGCTAGCCTAGTAGTTAGCATAACTGTATATGTGTTAATAGTTAGACTAGTAGTTAGACTAGTAGTTAGTCTAGTAGTTAACATAACTATATATATAGGTTAATAGTTAGACTAGTAGTTAACATAACTATATATATATAGGTTAATAGTTAGACTAATGTTAGACTAGTAGTTAACATAACTATATATATAGGTTAATAGTTAGACTTGTAGTTAGCCTAGTAGTTAGTCTAGTAGTTAGCCTAGTAGTTAGCCTAGTAGTTAGCCTAACTTTAACCTAGTAGTTAGCCTAGTAGTTAGTCTAGTAGTTAGTCTAGTAGTTAGCCTAACTTTAACCTAGTAGTTAGCCTAGTAGTTAGCCTAGTAGTTAGTCTAGTAGTTAGCCTAACTTTAACCTAGTAGTTAGCCTAGCTTAAAGCCTCCCAGTATGTTGCTAGCTAGCAGTGGTAACCGTTAGTTAAAGTAAAGTTAAGCATGGTTTATGTAAGTTGGGTTAACGATAGCCGAACAGTTCGTACGTATTCATGCACCCCTGTTTAGCATTAGCATCCTGAGCTAACTGTGTAGCATTAGCATCCTGAGCTAACTGTGTCGTCAACTGAAATAAACCAGGATTTCTGTTGGTGGCGTTAACTCTGTGGTGTTTACAGAGGAACTGAGAACATCTCCACCAACTATAACGTTCAGTTAGGAGAGTTTATGCTTCAAATGTTTCCTAGGTTACTCATCCCATATCTGATATGTTTGTTTACAGAGCATGGGGGGGGGTTGAGTAACGTTAGCCAGACACAGCGAGCCAAGTGTGGGATGGTTCATAACAGAGATGGCTGATTATTAGGTTACATCTGATCGTGCTCTCACTTTACCAAAGTGCATGTAGGGTCGGTTCCGTTGGTTCTAGTTCTAGAGTGTATACTGGGTCACCAGCACCATGGTGGCATACATTAGCTCTCTGCTTAGTTATTTAACCACCTGACAGGTGTTGCTGAAGTTATGTCAGATGTTTACTCTGCCAGTTCAAATGTGAAAGACGTTTTTGCATAAGCCTTGTGTAACATGTTTTACAACACTGTATGCAGTTCAGTACCTCTGTTCTAGAGAGCATGTGTTAAAGGTCCCATATCATGCTCATTTTCAGGTTCATGTTTGTATTTTGGGTTTCTACTAGAACATGTTTAAATGCTTTAATGTTCAAAAAACTCATTATTTTCCTCATTCTGTCTGTCTGAATATACTTGTATTGAAACGCTCCGTTTTAGTGCATTTCAACGGAAACAGTTTCGGTCCATGTTTACTTCCTGTCAGCTGATGTCATTCACATCCACTGCAACAGGAAATAAACTGGGACACATTTAGAATGTTTATGTTTAAAACCGTGTAATGGTCTAAATATTGTATATTTGTGACATCACAAATGTACAGAAATCCTGACGGCTTGTTTCAAACGCACAATTTCTGAATACGGGCTGTGTGTGTATTTCTCCGTATATTGAGCGTTTTGATAGTTTAACAGTATTTATAAAGCACTTAAACCTGCTTTATGATATAAAAGACATGAAAATCTCACTTTTTACAATATGGGACCTTTAAAGGTACTATCAAAACGCTCAATATACGGAGAAATACACACAGCGCCCGTATTCAGAAATTGTGCATTTGAAACATTACAGCGTGTAAACATGTTCTAGTAGAAACACAAAATAGAAGTATGAACCTGAAAATGAGCACGATATGGGACCTTTAAACCAGATCTGACAGCGCTCACTTACCTAAACAACACAGAAGCAGATATAGTGTGAGAGGTGGTGAGATATCTGATGGGTTGATGACGAACACGTCTGGAGCACGGGCAGAAATAAATACTTAACCTTCCGTCGATGACTCAAACTTAAAAGTAGCTGTGTAACACAAACCCTATTATGCAGTCTGACCTTTCAGAGGGCTGAAATGAAGCCATGATTAACAACAACAATGACAGTAAAGTCAGGCTGAACATGGTCTTATGTATATTAATACACTAAATATACACAATTTAACTTATCTTAATAGCTTTTATGAATTGTTTTTGTGTATGGATAGTCATCATCAGGGTGCTTCATGAGAGCAGGGTGTGGTGCAGGTTTTCATGTAGTGGCCTGTAGAAAAGTGAAATGAGGTCATGTTGAAGGATTTCTAATCCAGTCTGTGCAATTTTGTTTTTGTTTGTTTTGCAACTTCTTCATGTGCACGTAGAAAGCAGCTGTGAGAACCTGCTAGTAGACTCACTGGGAATGCCCCGCGCCTGTAAAGTTGTTCCCTGTGCCACGCAGAGAGTGATGTTATTCACAAGCTGCCTCTTAATGGCTGATGACCAGTGTGACAAACAGCCAGACAGGTCACATGGAGATGAGAAGTATGTGCGTGTGTGTGTGTGTGCATGTCTGAGTAACTGCTCTTGTGGGTGACTTGGACCAAATCTGTCACAGGTGTAACTTCCCTCACACTTCACTGACGCCGCTATCCTCCGTGCCAACGAACTGGCATCCATCAGTCTGTGACAGTGACCAAAACACGCCGTCATCTTCATGTTTACTAGTCTCCAGTGGTTGAAACATCGTCAGATGTAAAGCTTTTATAAGTGCACGAGTTATAATGTGATGTACACCTTAGTAATGGAGCTCTTTAGGATCTCCACACTGTCAACTAGGGATGCTAATTTTGAAAAACTTTCTTAACCGATAAGCGACCCTCGTTTACCGATTATTAACCGTTGCAGCGGTGCGCCAGCTACAGTGTATGAGCACAACAGACAACTGAGTCCCCATGTATTTCCTGTAAATTAGTCCTGGTTGTGAGGCTTCCTGTAATATTTATCATAGTCTGCAGTGACATGTTCGATAAGTCAGAGCAGCACTTCCTCTATAGAGTTGGTAGAGAACAGTCATGTTGTCATTTACCAGGCTATCACTGTGACCTAACATGCTACATGCTACAGTATTAAGCTAAGTTTGGTAGACTTAGTGGCGAGCAACTCCATTTAAAATGTGTGTGACGTACAGTAGATGGTGTACAGCGTTACCATGGAGGGGCAGTCCATCTATGATGTGTGAAAACAACCTACAGTAACTGGTCCTGAACCAAAGAACAACCCTTTGTACTGACACGTTTACCTGTTGCACCTGTGAAAGCTACAGTCTGTGTTCCTCTCACTCAAGACTTCTGCCTCGGACGCAGACACTAAGAGCTCTCCCCCCATTATTTATAGTGCATTTATTCAAGCCTGTCATTGCAGGTTAAGTGTGTGTGTGGTAAGGCCATGCAGTCCAGCTGGGGTTGACATCAGTAGGTCATCAGACTTCGGTGAACTCGTTAATAGGGAGGAGAATAGACGGGTACAATTAGACGCGGTCCAGATTACATACTGGATCAGTTCTTCAAGTTCATATAAATAATGTTAAATTAGAATTTATAACATCGTTGTTTGACATTAGGATTGTTTTGGGATTAATAGGGATGCACCGATACCACTTTTTTCAGACTGAGTACAAGTACTTACATTTGGGTACTTGCTGATACCGAGTACCGATACGAGTACTTCTCTGTGCCAAAAGGCCCCCTGCCGATGATTTCTCTCCGACACGGGCAGACTAGAGCCGACGGTGCGAGACACACAGCAAAAACTAGACCGACAGACGCTCACCGACGGCCCAAACTGTCCGACAGCCGACCGTCGGTTCGGTGTGTCTGGACTTGAACCGTGTCCAGAGCCTGTGATTCATGTCACTATGCTAATTCAAAAAACAGTTTTTTATATTTAAAATAAATTCCTAGATAAGCCTTCTCCTGTCCCCTGTAGCCTTAGACAGAAATATTGATCTTACTTACTTTCTTTATTCACCTGGCTGTCACTATAGCTGTGTAATAGCCTTATGAGGAAGTTCATTGTTGATTTAGTTGAAATGTTGGCTTCACTGTTACAGTCGTGGTTCCTTGGCTTTGTTTTTTACTTCACTCCATTATGCTCCGCTCTGACCTGCCTTGTATCCTCCTTTCAACAGCACCAGCAGACACTACTAAACCAGTTGAGGGAGGTCACCGGTACCACAGACGTTCAGCTGCTCCAGCAGGCGCTGCAGGTACACCAGGAAACACATGCATTACACATATATAAAAATATACACACTGTTCTCCTGCTGTTTGTCTTTCTGTCTCTCTCACACACAGCAGAAACAGCTGCGTCGCTCTCACAGAAGCATCATCACGTATTCCTCATAAGACCCATGTTCACACCCAACTGTTATGAGCATTAACAAACACATTGTGGCTGCAGGTGAGCAATGGAGACCTGGCCGAGGCTGTGGCGTTTCTGACGGAGAAGAACGCCAAGGTTCCTCAGCAAGATGAGGCGACCTACTACCAGACGTCCCAGGTGGCCAGCGACAGATATATCAGCGTGGGCAGCCAGGCCGATACAAGTGAGCATCACTTAAACGTCCTGCGCAGAAGTTCAGGAGACCTCACAGGGATGATTGAATAGAAAACAGAAACATACAGTATAAGTAGGGATGCACCGATACCACTTTATTCAGACCGAGTACAAGTACTTACATTTGGGTACTCTCCGATACGAGTACCGATACGAGTACTTCTCTGTGCCAAAAGACCCTCGTTAACAGCCAGCTGGAGGGTGTGAGCGACACACGGCAGGCTGGGGAGTCCCGCATGCGAGGCAGTGCGCCGCCACCGGCTCTAGGTCGGCTTGGAAAGGCTCGGGGCCAAGGTGGCTCGCAGCCGCAGCTTTACAGCGCTCCCCGCCCGGACCTCGCCACACAGTGGACAAAGGGCTCGCTGCGCCCTCTCTCCCCGCCGGGGAGGGACGGGGCCCCCTGCTCCCGGTGCGACAGTCGACCGGGCGGACTGTCCTCAGTGCGCCCCGACCGCGTTGTGCCGCCAGATCGGGGCTCGGCCCACGTAAAAGGTGCCAGGGGTCTGCGGCGATGTCGGCAACCCACCCGACCCGTCTTGAAACACGGACCAAGGAGTCTAACGCACGCGCAAGCAAAACCCCGTGGCGCAATGAAAGTGAGGGCCAGCGCGCGCCGGCTGAGGTGGGATCCGGGCCCGGCGGGGTCGGGCGCACCACCGTAAAGTGGTATCGGTGCTGTTTTGCGAGTACGAGTACATGAGCACAGTATCGGACCCGATACCCGACACTGGTATCGGTATCGGTGCATCCCTCAGTATAAGCTCAGCTCTGTTTTTAATTAATATGAAAACATTTCTACCAGCAGGTTTTAGCGTTGTCAGTAGGGATTATACTGTGATAGCACAAAACATTATATGTTACAGTAACAGGGAAACTTTGCAGATATTCAACCGGCACTGTGTCATCGTAGTGTGGGCAGTGTGTGCTTACGAACCGGCCTCCTCCCCCCCCCCCCTCATGCCACTAGTGCCCAGAGCTCCCCGCACATCCGCCAGCAAACCTCCGTCCATAAATGAGCGAGGAGCTCTGGGCGCTGGCAACATGGAGGGAAGCCAAACAGTGTTCATCTGCACACACTGCGATGACACAGAGCTGGCTGAGAATCAACACAGAGGGTTTTAAATACTTCCCTGAACTGTGTGAGTATAAACCATGAAGGTAAAATGTGTGTGTGTTGTTTACAGATGTGATCGACCTGACTGGGGACGATAAAGATGACCTGCAGAGAGCTATCGCCCTCAGCCTGGAGGAGTCCAACCGGGCGTTCAGGGAGACGGGCATCACTGATGAGGAGCAGGCCATCAGCAGGTGGGCTGATGGAATGAATCCAGGGCCTCTGATTAGATTTAGGCATTTTACCGCCGACCGGGGAGATAGGTGGTGGTGGTGGTGGTGGTGTGGTTACCTCCGCCGGTGATGTTGGGTCAGGGCCGTTCAGGGCCGTTCAGGGCCGTTCAGGGCCGATCAGAGACAGGTGTAACGGGCACCGCAGCTTTTTTCTTGACGTAAAAACAATGAATAGTTCTCTTCATGTCATCTTCACATGATGTGATGTTACGAGGAAGAGTACAGGGCGCGGTTTCACTCATACACACAGGGACAGACCTGCTAATCTGGACCTGCCTTCCATAGGAAATGAATGTAAAGCGTTGAGACGCCCTCCGTCACCGGATCTGGTGAGTGGAACAGCTGACACGCCCCCACTGAAAACATAAACAAAGACCGTTCCCGCCTTTTCATTTTGAAAGAGCAACGGCCAATGAGGAAGCTCCAACACTCGGCCGACCAATCGTGTAACTTCATCAGTCAGTGACAGTCTTTAGCGTTTGTAGTTCTGGCTCTCTGCAGTCCAGCCAACAAGCTTAGGTAATCTGCTCTGTCCCTCTACCACCACAGGCCTGGCAATGCTGAGATCATCTGGTAGAAAGACATTGTCTGTTGCCTTTAATTGAATTTGTTTTGTCCCTTTCTTTACAGAGTTTTGGAGGCCAGCATCGCGGAGAACAAGGCGAGTCTGAAGAGGACCCACACAGAAGTATGGAGCGACTCACCCAACCCACACGACAGGAAGAGGATAGACACCTGCCCCGTGGGGCTGAAGAATGTTGGCAATACCTGCTGGTTCAGTGCTGTCATACAGGTGGACACACACACACACACACACACACACACACACACACACACACTCCTGGATGGTCCACCACCAGGTGAAAGGCAGCGTTTGAGATGTAGAACAATCAATGAAAGCCTTTTCTTAAGAGTATTTCTATGGACTTCATTCTGATTGTGCTCTAAAATCCCTCTGCCATGTCTTCTAGTACTCTGCTCACACTAAGGTCTATGTGGTTGTATGTAACTGTAATGATGCAAGAATCAACGCTTTAACCGGCTGCAGAGATCCTCGTGGATAAGAGAATAATCTAAATGTTTATATCCTGGAAAATACTGGAACATTTTATCTAGGGATGTCACGACAACTGATACTTTGGTACCAAGTCGATGCCCAAATTCTAAAAAAGTGACAGTACTCTTTTTCTACAGTACCGACGGTACCGTACGATGCCTGTAACAGTCATTGGTAGTGATGTGACGGTGAGGAAAATGTTCCCAATGGTTAATAAACTTGTGACAACACCGGTGTTACCGATTACACCGGACATTTACAAGAAAGATTGCGGTCAACATGTGCAGAGCGCTGACTCTGATCTTTATAGTCGGGTGACGGTGTGTCTGGCCTCTCCGGCAGCGCTTTTGGTCCGGGGCTCCGCTGCGGGGGTCTACCTGGCGCTGCTGCTCCGTGCACACCGGCTGTGACGGCTCCATCCACCTCGCGGCAATTACCTCATCAATGTTATGGTTCCCTTATAGCGTTGGAATTAAACGTGAAATATTGCCAAATAGGTGCGTTTGCTTTCTACTTCGACAACAAATCCTCCGCCATCTCTCGGTCTGTCGACTCTCTCTCGTCCCGTGTGTGAAATGTGACTCCTGCTACTCTGAGCTGACGGACCAGATGCGTTCACGGTCAGTATGTAGCGTCCGTCGTCTGACTATCGATTGATAACATGCTGCTGATACGCCAACATGATCAAATTGGGTCAATTCTTTTTATTTATTACTGAAAGGCTACAAGCCTCTGTTCTTTGTAATGTTCAAATGTTTTTAATAAAAGAGTGCGTGTTGAATTACAGTACAGGGGATCTATTGTTGTTGTTGGGGTTTTTTAGTACCGTGGTATCCAACTGGTATCGAGAATCGTGTAAATTCCCTGGTGTTGGTATCGACTACTAGATTTCTGGTATCGTGACATCCCTAGTTTTAGCCCAGCTGTCACAAAGACTCCGAGTCAGTGGTAGAATGTGACCTGAGCTGAAATATGCTAGATGAACACTGATACACCATCACATGGTGCCTGGCTCCTGTTTGTAATCTAACCCCCACCCTCGAGAAGAAGGCACTGCTTGAACCTGACCCCCCCGCTAACCCCCGCTGAAGTAAACAACATTCTTCTTTTCCTAACCAGATCTCCAGATCTTCACAGACGTTATGTTCACTTTCACGTATAAAACATCGTTAAACATCAGGACCCTAAAGTTAAAGCAGCTCTTCTTATGGCTGTTATACATGTAACCAGATCACACCAATTAAATGTGATTTTGCTTGTAATGTAATGTGTTTTCTTACTTTCCTACATCCCCTCAGGTTGTTTTTCAGTACTTGAGTCACATGATGAAACAAGAACAGTCTACATATTATTCTAAGTCATAAAGAAAGGGGGTCAGGTTGACATCATATCTGTGTATTTATGGTCAAACTTTAATTTCTAGTTTTATGAACTACAGCTGGCACAAACATGTGACATGAGTTATTAGGGCTGTCAATCGATTAAAATATTTAATCACATGATTGTTCATAGTTAATCAGGATTAATCACAAATGAATCACACATTATCTATCTGTTCTAAATGAACCTTAAAGGGAGATTAGTCCAGTATTTAATCCTCTTATCAACATGGGAGTGGACAAATATGCTGCTTTATGCATTAATGTATGTATATATTTATTATTATAAATCAATGAACAACACAAATCAATAACAGATATTGATCCAGAAACCCTCACAGGTACTGCATTTAGCATAAAACAATATGCTCCAATCATAACATGGCAAACTGCAGCCCAACAGGCAACAACAGCTGTCAGTGTGTCAGTGTGCTGACTTGACTATGACTTGCCCCAAACTGCATGTGATGATCATAAAGTGGGCATGTCTGTAAAGGGGAGACTCGTGGGTACCCATAGAACCCATTTACATTCACTGATCTGGAGGTCAGAGGTCAAGGGACCCCTTTGAACATGGACATGACAGTTTTTCCTCTCCAGAATTTAGCGTAATGTTTGGAGCGTTATTTAACCTCCTTCCCAACAAGCTAGTATGACCTGGTGGTAACATTCATATGATGCCAGTATCTTCTCTCCAGCTTTAAAACTGAGCCTCACAACCTAAAAATAGCCAGTTGCGTTAATGCGTTAAATAAATTAGTGGCGTTAAGTCAAATTTGCGTTAACGTGTTGATGTAAGCTTTGTTTTAATGAGGAAGACGTAGAGAATGGACACAAAGTGACTGAGAAGCAGTGTCTTGCACACATAGCATGCATGTAAAGTGTACCAAATAGTGTGAATAATTATACAAAGTTGAACCGGTATGGTAGTTATTGCAGCTTCCCAGCGTTACAGAGAGGAATGCCTCACTGTGTAAAAGGTCTTAAAGCATTAAATGCCTCTTGCCACACAAGACAACTCCAGATTTGTCTCTGCAGTTAGTCACGGTTGTTCTCTGACATTGTCTTTATCATTGGATGTTAATAATAACACGTCTTTATCCCTCTTCAACCTTAAGTCTCTGTTCAACCTGCTGGAGTTCCAGAGGCTGGTGCTCCACTACTCACCGCCAGCTCGAGTCCACGATCTGCCTCGCAACCAAAAGGTACCTTTTCCTCCCTGGTCCTCCTCAACAGAGGAGTGTGTGTGATGCTTTTTAGTTCAGAGTGTGTGTGAGCTCACATCTGTTTCTATCCCTTCTATAGCCTCTCACAGCTAGCGGTTCATTAGCTCGGAGGGTCTGACCCTCTTAGAGCTGTGAGCCACCGTTCAGCAGCTGTGTGATCGTGCCCCGAGGTCACACAGCAGCTTAGCATGTTGCCCCTGATTCATATACACCCTGAAAGGCTTGATGAAACCTCGGTGTTTGTTCACAAGAACAGAAACTTTGAGATGCTCTAATGAGCCTATAGCCACAGTCACCATTGCAGTGGCAGAATAGTTATCAGTCGGGGAAATATGGACAAACACAAAGATGCTGAGGGCTCACCGTAGGGTTAGCAGCCTGTCGCTAATCTGCTCTAAGCCTTCCGCTGTGGAAGTGTTGTTAGAGGCGGTCATCTCTTCATATCAGTACCCTCGGTCCTAATCTCTGACCTTTTACTTTAAACTGACACTGCTCAGGATCTAATCTGGACATCCCTGACTCACTAGCACAGGAAAGTGTGTTGTTATTATTATGCAACGCTAAGTCATGTTACCTCTGTATCTCACGGTCATAATGCCACTGTGGTGACGTCACAGCACAACTTAAAGGACCAATATGTCATATAGTTACTGTAATAAATCATGAAATGACCGTGATACTCTAGATTAATTAAACTTGCTGAATTGAAATACTGGCTTCTCCAACAACAAAGCTACAGCCAGCATGTATTCTCCTTTTGACATTTCCTCTCCGGTCCAGAACGTCTGGGGTTTTTTTTGGGCCGTCCACCGTCCATTCCAACGCACCGCCGCCACGTATGAAACAAACTGGCACACAAACAGTCAGTCAGTGCTGCATATTGCTCCATTAAAGATGAAGACTACAGAAAAACTTGGTTTTAACAACTCAGTCCACGGCCTCTTAGGGCTGAAGGAATCTGAGAATATATCCAGGGCGGGGCTCGGCCCACGTAAAAGGCGCCAGGGGTCTGCGGCGATGTCGGCAACCCAACCGACCCGTCTTTAAACACGGACCAAGGAGTCTAACGCACGAGCGAGTCAGAGGGTGCAAGCAAAACCCCGTGGCGCAATGAAAGTGAGGGCCGGAACCACCGGCCCGTCTCGCCCGCACTATCGGGAAGGTGGAGCGTGAGGACCCGAAAGATGCTGACGAGAGGTTAACGCCACGCCTCCATAAAGTGGTATCGGTGCCGTTGTATCGGAGCCATATTGCGAGTACAAGTACGAGTACATGAGCACAGTATCGGACCCGATACCCGATACTGGTATCTGTAACGGTGCATCCCTAGTGATAGGATTTGCGGTATTGATGGGAATGATCATTTTTGCATTATTATTCTCATTTTCATTGAAAAACTGTAATCTGTACCAAACACAGATGTTTTCTTAAGTCTGTAGAATATGATGAGTAAGCCAGGAGACATCTCTGCACCACCACAGTACTTTTTCTAATGGTGTGTGTGTGTGTGTATATATATATATATATATTGCAGTAGGCCATACAGCGATATTGATAACATTTTGATTAATTGTGCAGCCCTACTAACTTGCTGATTATTTCCCTCTGACCAGGAACACAGGAACCTGCCCTTCATGCAGGAGCTGAGGAACCTCTTCTCCCTCATGGTGGGGTCCAAGAGGAAATATGTGGATCCGTCACGAGCTGTGGAAATCCTCAAAGACGCCTTCAAGTCCAGTGAGTCGCAGCAGGTAAGCCTCTTTCTGCCAGAACCTGTTCTGCATGATAACGTTCACTCATTACACCGATCAACGGAGAGAACATCATTCTTCTTCTCTTGTTACGTTGTAAAAGCATCTCCTACTGATAGATAGCATCCATAGTGAAAACACACAGCTTCACATCACAGCGTTGACCCGATAAATGCTGAGATGCTCCGGTGTGACTGTTGACCGGGGCGGACTGCCTCAGTGCGCCCGACCGCGTCGGGCCCCCAGGGCGGGGCTCGGCCCACGTAAAAGGCGCCAGGGGTCTGCGGCGATGTCTGCAACCCACCCGACCCGTTTTGAAACACGGACCAAGGAGTCTAACGCACGAGCGAGTCAGAGGGTGCAATGAAAGTGAGGGCCGCCGCGCGCCGGCTGAGGTGGGATCCCGGCCCAGCGGTGTCGGGCGCACCACCGGCCGACCACGCTGCCGTTAACTGGTATCGCCGTTGTATCGGAGCCGTTTTGCGAGTACGAGTACATGAGCACAGTATCGGACCCGTATCGGTGTATCCCTAATATTAATACCCTCTATCTTTCCCCTTCCCAGTGGTTCTACTGACTCGGCTCTACTGAATCTGAGACACTTAACCTCTCTTATCTGGAACTATTAATCCTCAAACACACCCCGCTGAACTCTGCAAAAAATATTGACTATGAATTATCTGTTGTGCATTTCTCCTATAATGTGATGAACACATGTCAGATGTACAGAACTGTTCTGTCCTTCTCCTTACATAAGCATCTGCTCTAAGTGTGTGCGGAGGTTAACTGAGGTCAGCCCTCTGCCCTCTGTGCTCATCAGTCATGTCACTACTCAGAGTATTAGTCAGATAGGCATTGACCTGAATTAGCGTCGTGGCACGCAGGTTCCCTTTGAAGCTCAGCGGCCTGTGAACTCCTCCGCTAAGACGAGTCATCTCATATCAAACCATCAGCGACATGACAGACACAACATTGATTGGACTGATTGGACTGTCTTGCTTGTGGGTGCAGTTCAGTCCTATAGTTTGACTCTGTGACATCCATGTCCCAAAGGCAGGCCTGTAATTGGTCACTTCATATGTGTGTGTGTGTGTGTGTGTGTGTGTGTGTGTGTGTGTGTGTGTGTGTGTGTGTGTGTGTGTGTGTGTGTGTGTGTGCGTGCTTTCCTCAACAGCAGGATGTGAGCGAGTTCACACACAAGCTGCTGGACTGGCTGGAGGACGCATTCCAGATGAAGGCTGAAGAAGACAGGTAACCAGAGGTCACTGTTGGTGTTAATGGACAGAAACATTTGAAGTGAATCAGAGTGGCCTCCTGTAAACAACGTTCTTCTGTTTCTGTGCTCTCAGGGAGGGTGAGAAGCCAAAGAACCCCATGGTGGAGCTCTTCTATGGGCGCTTCCTTGCTGTGGGTGTCCTGGAAGGTGAGAGGGAGGCGTTAAACTCAAACCAATAAAGAGAGAAAGAGAGCGGTAGCTGGAGAACCACGGAGAGAGATAGAGCGTTAGCATGGTCTGTCCTTGCCCCCAGTAATGAAAGGTGACCTTGTGTTAATGAGACGTGGTCCATGTAAAAGAGGAGAGCGGCTGCATTGATCGTGGAAGACCTTGATGGCTGATTGACATTGTGCTTATTATGCATGACAATACTGGCCCGGAGCCACCAGAAGCTGGGCCTCTGGACTCTGCTGCTCATAAAATGACCTTAATGCCTCATCTGCATGTCCGCTAGCAACTCCTCTCCTCCTCTTTCTTTTTTTGTTGGGCTTCTCATCAGTAGTAGATGCAGGCGGGGGGGTATGTGCAGCTGTTTAATGATGAGTGAGTGACTGCTGAACAAGTGAAAATCAGCTTGGATGCAAACCAGTGTGAAATGGCTCATGTTATTGCTTTTTCTTTCACGCTCTGGCACACCTTTAACCTACAGGATGTGATGTGATGTGATGTATGTGATGCACGCTCTCACATGGTGATGACACAGCTCTAGTTGGCTGAAACAAAGGGAACACATCTACCTCTTAGGGTTAACCCTCACCCTCTTTTAGGAACGTGGCGTGTTCAACAAACTACTCCACACAATCAAAAAGGCAGCTAATATCAACCTTCAGCATTTTCTTTAGTACTTGGACGCTGAGCTCGACATACAAGTTACAGAAAACACACTTTTACCCAGAAAAACAAGACTTATGATTTCTATATTTACAGAACTAATTGAAAGTCAACCTACCACGGAGACGGCACATGCAGACTGTTAGAGGGCGCTCGTGCTACGTACACACAACGGTCTCCGTGGCAACCTCCATTATAATCAGACAACAGAATAAATCATATATAAAATAATAATAAAGTAAATAACCTGATATTGAAACAGATGACAAATAATAAATTAAATTCAGTGTACATACATTTAAAAATATTAAGACAGAGCTAGTAGCTAGTAATGGCGAGTGGAATCATTAACTCCGCTACACAGGTACCGTAGGTACCGTCAAGGCTCCGGACTAACTTCGTCCCGTCGTCTCGGGGACGATAGAAAATGTGTTTAGGACGCAGTAAACTCAGAGTCAGAATCCACCCTCTTGTTTCCCTGATGATGCTACATCACAAACAACAAGTCCCTGCTGAAATCAGCAGGTCGACAGCTAGTTAACGTTAGCAACATGCTCATTACCATCTGCTAACGGCAAACGTTACTACTGAGGAAGGCAGTATACAGTACATACTGTATACTGCGTTCCTCAGTAGTATGCAGTACATACTGTATACTGCCTTCCTCAGTAGTATGCAGTACATACTGTATACTGCGTTCCTCAGTAGTATGCAGTACATACTGTCGTTCCTCAGTAGTATGCAGTACATACTGCGTTCCTCAGTAGTATGCAGTACATACTGTGTTCCTCAGTAGTATGCGGTACATACTGTCGTTCCTCAGTAGTATGCAGTACATACTGCGTTCCTCAGTAGTATGCAGTACATACTGTGTTCCTCAGTAGTATGCAGTACATACTGTGTTCCTCAGTAGTATGCGGTACATACTGTGTTCCTCAGTAGTATGCGGTACATACTGCATACTGCGTTCCTCAGTAGTATGCAGTACATACTGTGTTCCTCAGTAGTATGCGGTACATACTGTGTTCCTCAGTAGTATGCGGTACATACTGTGTTCCTCAGTAGTATGCGGTACATACTGTGTTCCTCAGTAGTATGCAGTACATACTGTGTTCCTCAGTAGTATGCAGTACATACTGCGTTCCTCAGTAGTATGCAGTACATACTGTGTTCCTCAGTAGTATGCGGTACATACTGTGTTCCTCAGTAGTATGCAGTACATACTGTGTTCCTCAGTAGTATGCGGTACATACTGCGTTCCTCAGTAGTATGCAGTACATACTGTGTTCCTCAGTAGTATGCGGTATAAAACTGTTAAATGGATGTATTTAGCAGTATGCTAGACGAGGCTGTAGCCTTTAAACAAGCTCTTAAAGCTCTGGACAAAAAAACTAACTCGTACCACTATTACAATATTATCAAAAAATACATCTTATTGAGCTTTGAATTATTTGTTTTGTTTATGACTAATGTGTGTTTACTGTGTGTAATTTTCCAGGTAAAAAGTTTGAGAACACGGAGATGTTTGGGCAGTACCCGCTGCAGGTGAACGGCTTCAAGGATCTCCATGAATGTCTGGAGGCGGCGATGATCGAGGGCGAGATCGAGTCGCTGCACTCAGCAGAGAACTCTGCCAGGTCTGGACAGGAGGTCAGTAACCAAAGCAGCATGACAACCGTTGTTTCCACTGAACTGATCAGAGGCCTGTAGTACGAAGCCAGTTCAACATCTCCAGGGTATCTTCTCCTTATCTGGATTCACTAACTCTAACAACCGAGATCACGCTCTGCGGTCCTACAACGCTGGTTATCAACTCAGTAAATCAACCCAGAGTTTCTCAGTCTGGCTGTGAGCGCGTTCACATGAACGGGGCGGTGTTTACAGCATCTGACCAATCACAGACATGGACACGTCTACTGACAGACAGACAGAGAGACACATTATACAAAGAGTAAACTATATTAGACAAATACAAAGAAGTTAAACACTTAATCAGACTAACAGTAACACAGTTGAAGCTTCCAAAAGCAGGAAGAACAGCTGGAAAAAGAAAAAACACCTGATGTGTGAATGTGTAAATTAACAGACTTATTAATTTAACGGAACACTCAAAAGTCAGATAAAGTCGTCTAGATATAAATAGCTTTATTATATGCAAAGGATGGATAGATTACACCTCATTATATCCATTAATTTCAATATGGCGTGTTTGACTATTTCAACCTTCTTTCAGCTGCGTCCCGTCTCCGTCTCCGGCGGTGTGAAACGGACTCAAGAGCAAGTACAAAAATAAATCTAATTCAAAGTGGTAAACACCCACAGCATAAATCCAGCTGTGCTTCCTGCATCTGTCAGTTTAAACTGTGTTGATTTCAGTCTGATTATGACTTAAACTTCTTCATATGTGTGTAATATTATCATACGATCACTGCACTGAGCTCTGATTGGTCAGTAGGAGATGCTTTTATACGAGTCGATCTCTTATCTGGAACATAACCTGCTCCGGAGCAGGTCAGCTGTTCAGCATCAGTTACCATGGTGATCTACTTGGTAAGAAGTGATCCACCTTCGTAGGACGGAAAACCCTGAAGGGTTAAACCCTGAAGTTACCTCGCTAACGTCTAAATCCTGCTTCGTAGTACAGGCCTCTGGAAACACTGATGGAATCCTGAGATGTTACACAACAAAAGAATAAAGGTTATAATTATAGTTGTCAGGTTAAATCATTTGAGAATATGTGGTGGATCCTCTCCAGAGGGGTTGACCTCCTTTGCCCTTAATGTCACACCTGTTCTATTCTGGATGTGACCTCTGGTTAGCTGTGGCCTGGCCGACGCCGTCCCTCAGCAGCTGGCAGCAGCTCATTACCAGAACAGAAGCAGCCAGACATCACTAGAGAGAGAGAGAGAGAGCAGGAGGGACACTACATCCACGTGATGGAGGAATACAGGGGATAGTCAGCATCACAACATGAGTTAGGTGATGATGTCATCGCTATCGGTTTGTTTCATTTGAGATTAAAATGAAAATTAGACCTGTGATTGGTCAAAGTCTCCCGTCACAGGCTAGATGTTCTAAAGCCTGTAGCCATGAGGAGGAGCAGAAGTCTCTCAGAACACTTCAATTACAATATGATGAAAGGTTCTTATGGGATTAATATTCTGCCTACTGCAGGTTTAAGTCACTTTGTGTTTTATGCAGACAGTATGCTGATTGTTTAAGGTTGAACCTGGTAGTATATGGCTGGATATTACATGCTGTCTGTCGTGGTACCAGTGGTATTTGTTCTCAGAGTGTACTGAAGCAGCATACAGTACCTCATGACATGGTTTATCTACGTTTGACTCATTCATTTAATACATTTAACAATCTAATGGTGTTATTTTTCCATCCCTCTGTTGTTCTGGAGTACTTCTCTAAAGAGTTATTATCCTATTTCAGTCACTGTGGGCGGAGGTGTGTTAATGCAAGCCAACGTAGTAACGTACAAGAACCACAAGATGGCAGAGATACATTTGAAGTACTGTATGAGAACAAGTCACTGCATGTTCCTGCTACTGTTTCACAATAAAAGCCCTGTTACAAAATGAAGGAATACTGTCAACACTACAAGGCTTTTAATTTGAAATGGATACAGGAAGTGTTGATTACAGCATATAATGCTGTAAAAATAAATGTAACAGGGCAAACGAGAGCAGATCAGAGAAGAAGGAAGCTTCATTCTAAAATCTGACGTAATGTACTCATCAGACGTGTCTCTAATAGAAGCTGCTACCTTCTGCAGTCCAGGTGAATAAAGGCCCCACATCAATAACTAAAATGTCTTTACCAAACTCTATATTCTGACAAGATAAAAGAATTAACCTCAAGATCGATATCTGCTCTTCTTTCAGCACTGGTTCACAGAACTCCCTCCTGTGTTGACCTTTGAACTGTCCAGATTTGAGTTCAACCAAGCCCTGGGACGACCCGAGAAGATCCACAACAAGCTGGAGTTCCCCTCGATGCTCTACATGGACAGGTAGTGGGAATATTAGTGTCTGTCTCTGCAGTAAATATCAGTTAATCCCACGTCTCCTGAAGACTGAAGCCTCTGCTGTGGGCTCTGTGTTGTCAGGTACATGGACAGGAACAGGGAAATAACCCGGATCAAGAGGGAGGAGATCAGGAGGCTGAAAGAGCATCTGACGCTGCTTCAGCAGCGACTGGAGAGGTACGACTCTTCTACTGACATCTGTTT
>CAKALU010058255.1:0-39191 GCA_916700995.1 Hozukius guyotensis | reverse complement strand
GAAAAAAACAAAAAAGTCATCGTATGGTATGTCGAAAAATAAGAAACAAATCATAGTATAATATGTCAAAAAAAAAAAAAAAATCATAGTATAGTATGTCGAAAAAAAAAAAAAAGTCATCGTATGGTATGTTGAAAAATAAGAAACAAATCATAGTATAATATGTCAAAAAAAAAAAAAAATCATAGTATAGTATGTCGGAAAAATAAGTATAGTATAGTATGTCGAAAAAAATAAAAAAGTCATAGTATAGTATGTCGAAAAAATAAAAAAGTCATAGTGTAGTATGTCAAAAAAATAAAAAAGTCATAGTGTAGTATGTCGAAAAAATAAAAAAGTCATAGTATAATATGTCGAAAAAATGTCATAGTATAGTATGTCGTAAAAACCAAAAAGTCATAGTACAGTATGTCGAAAAAAGTTTAAAAAAAAGTCATAGTATGGTATGTAAAAAAAAGTAAAAAAAAAAAAAAAGTATTATTACATGTTTTAAATGTAAAAAAAAAATAACTAAGTGTGATAATTGTAAAATAGGCGTTGGTGTAATGGATACCAAACTTGTGACCTTAGTGATGCTGATGGAATGAACCCTTAGATGTTGGTTCTATGAATGTCATTTACAATCTCCACAGGTTGTCTGGTAAGAACATGAATATGATGATGATGTATCAATTAGTCCAGGTCACACACACACTCTCTTTGAGATACCACTCATTTATTGATGGAAGATGGTTTGTAAATCCTTTTTTGAATAGTGTGTGGTATTTCTCATGGACGCACAGGAAAGACCATATCAATAAATAAAGAGAAAAGAGTCCAGAAAGGTGCAACACTGATGCTGAGCTGAGTTGGAGGACAAAAATGAGGCTTGTGATCTGCGCAGAAAGTGATTGGAATCACAGCACTCTCTGATCATGTGAAGACCATGCGCCAAGCCACAGACTATTGGTCCGTGCATGTGAACAATGCATGGGCTGGTGAGGGGATGCTTTTGGGTTTAACTGCTGCACCTTCTGAACAATAATAAAGTGTAACTGATGGTTTATATCAAGTGAATGCCCCCCTCAGCAGCAGGAGAAGGAGGCGCTAGGACCGGGCAGCAGGACGCTCCAGCGAGAGTAAACACTTCTTTTACAGACAAGAGAGTTTTATTTGTGGCTGTGAGTCTGAGCTGGGCAGGTTTCAGGAGAAGCACTGAGGACCGCTTTACTTCTAACACGCTGTAAAACAACGAGCAAGATCTCCAGTGAGGAGGACGAGTACGGAGAAACTACCTGCCTGTCACCGGAGAGGATGAGGGAGAACCTGGGGAATGATCCTCAGGGACTCGTCTGATGGGGAGGGAAGACCTGACTGGGATGTAAACACCAGACCATCGATCTCTAATCAGGAGGTAATGGATTAGATTTATTGATTTGATTGAGAATTGTCAGCTGCATTTACAGGTCTTTCCATAAATTAAAGTAAGGACTTTTATAGCCTCATGCACCAAGATGTAAGGTGATTTATTCAGGCCAATTATCATCAAATATGACATGATGGTCAAAGTAAATTAAATATTATTATTATTAAATATTAAATAGATTAAGGAAAGTCTATATGAGGTTTCAGGTATTTCCATACTGGTCCCAAACATCCCTTCATCCATCTTCCCAGTTAAAACTGAAACATCTTTGTTGTATGACAGATGTTAGAAGGAGTTGAACTTCATTTGACTCTGCTAGATATAGATGTCAGACCAGATTAGATCAAATGTAGGTGCTGAACAGGGAGTCTTCTAGAGGCTTCAGACCGGCAGACTGGAGTGTTTTTGGATACCTGACTGACAGTGTGATTTGTGAAGTGAAAGTTTTGTGTTTTCTCTTTTTATGTGCAATATATAGCCTAATAACTGTGAAATTAATAGACTAATAGACTGAAAAAGATGTATATGCAGTACTTTAAAGATGCACCATAATCTCCAAGTTACCTGCCCCAAAAATTGACACTCTCTAGTTATCTGTTGTCACCCTTTTTGCACAGGGATGGATAATCTTCCTGTGGTTTCCATCAGAATGAGCCTCTAAAACCTCAGAGTGAGCTGTGGTTTTTTGGTTTGGAGTTTGAAAATGTTGTCTTAAGGGGTCAAATAATGTGTTTCAATACTGAAAAAGGCTCTGAAAACACAGTTATTTCATGGCTTTACATCCCAAAATCACTGAGATTGCATCTGTTTTAACCACAGTGCCTAACACTGGTCATAAAAATATCACTTTTATTGCTTTTAATAAGTTGTACTACAGGTTTATGTCACGGATTACCACTTCTTTAAAGCCAATTTACCACTTGAGATCCTCTGTAACCGTCTGCCACAGCTTTCAAAGTATCTGACGCGTAAACATGGAGGGAAGTTTGTACTTTCCCAGCTTACAGGAGCTCCTTTCTGTAACTCTGCCTCCTTCCATAGGTGTGTGGACCGGCCCCACCCTGCCCTTTGTTAGAAATAATGCTCTGTTTTACCGCTGTGCCTCGACTTGTTTCTTTTCACTTTACACCTGCTCTCTTCATGCCATGAGTGCCTCCGGGTCCACAGTCTTTAGAGGGGATCAAGTATCTCCTTGTTGCTGCTAATCTGCCCTGAAAGCCCCACGTACGCTGTGAAGTAGTTATTGTTTGATGGAAAGAAACTTCTCACCTCTGAGCTGTGACGGTTTGATTGGAGGGTTTTTACTGTAAACTCCCTCTTGTTCAGCCTGTCATAACGCAGAATGTCTGTCAAGGAAACAACATCCTGATGTCTTTTTGAATAATGTCTGAAGTAATCACACACTTGCATTTCATTTCCTTTTAGAGTGTTGACCACTCAGCTTTGTTCTGGCTTCTCAGCTATGTCTACCACATTGCTTCCTCTCTAATTGAACTTTTCTTTTCCTACTTTTGGAATTCGTCTGTGACTTTTGTACCAAGCGGACATTAAAATGCTTGTTTGTTTCCATCGGGCTGAAATCCTATTTTCCTGGTAAGCTATATTATAGGAACAAGAGGTTCATTGTTGCCCCGTCACACCAGATGAAGCTCAGGCGTGCATTGCAACATTAGATTTTGCAAACTGACCTCACAAATCACTGCTGTGATTTACAATCAACAATGAAAGAGTCCAGATTTATGAGGGGATTAGAGTTTGTTTGGGAATGTTCTCCACCGCGGTTGTTATCTTGACAAACATGCAATCCGAGATAAGTTTGTAAGCTGTTTTTATGTGATTATTTTCTGCAGTGTTTTCCGTCACCATGATGACACCACGTGAGAGCACCCTCTTGCCGACTCACCTGCTGCTGCTCCTCCAGCTGCTGCTCCCTCTCAGCCGGTCCCTTCTGCACCCTCCGCCCGTCCACGTCCCCACGCTCGTCCCCCACGCACCGACGCCTCTCATCCGCTCCCGCTTCAGCGCTCAGACTCGGCTGGACTTCACCACTCACTGCAACTTCAGCTGCTTCCACAAAGGAGAGCAGGAGGCCCAGAAGGAGCAGCTCACGGAGAAGCTGGGCTTTGAGACGCTGTACGCCGACGGCTCCCGCACTCTCACCACCGTAGATGTGGAGGGCGATGAGGAGTTTGAAGGAGATCATGTCGCTGCTCACCCTTCACCGGGGAGAATGAAGCCCAGGCACAAGCGTGTGAGGCGGCAGATCTACGGAGCAGACGGACGCTTTAACATCCAAGGTGACAACTTCCTGTTGGATTACCCTTTTTCCACGGCCGTGCGGATCTCCACCGGCTGCACCGGCGTTCTTGTGTCTCAGCAGCATGTCCTCACAGCTGCCCACTGTGTGCATGATGGGAAGGATTATGTCAAGGGGGCGCGAAAGCTCAGGGTGGGATTCCTGATTCCTCCATACATCAACGGCACCAACGCCGGCCTCACTTCTTCCAAGAAGCCTCTGGTGCGCTGGGTGAGGGTGAAACGCACTCGTGTGCCAAAGGGCTGGATCCAGGGCCCTCAGGAGGTCAGCATGGACTTCGATTACGCTCTGCTGGAGCTGCGTTGGCCTCACCGACGTCCCTTCATGCGCCTCTCTGTGGCTCCCTCCTCCGATGACCTGGCGGGGAATCGCATCCACTTCTCTGGCTTTGACAGCGACAGGTCCGGGGAGCTGGTGTACAGATTCTGTCCTGTGGAAGAAGAGTCCAGCGATCTGATATACCAGCACTGTGACGCCCGGCCCGGAGCCAGCGGCTCTGGAGTGTATGGAAGAGTGTGGGACAACAGTTTAGAGCGCTGGGAAAGGAAGGTCATCGGCATTTTCTCTGGACACCAGTGGCTGGAGATAGACGGGGAGAACAGGGATTACAATGTGGCCGTGCGCATCACTCCTCTGAAGTTTGCTCAGATCTGTTACTGGGTGCATGGAAACAGGCTAGACTGTGTCCATGAGTGAGAAGGACACAATTAGGACAGTTTCGCATGAAAAACACAAGAAAACACAAAGAAATACAGGGTGAAATGTTTTATTTCCCCTTAAGAAAGAAGAGTGAAACAGGATTAAATCCATACAAAAATAACACCCTTCAGTGATACACCAGTAGAGCAGATAAACTTACTTTTGGATCCAGTTCATCGAGTTATGTCCCTCCTGTGTTTAATTTGCTCCCTGTAACCTCTGGGCCCATTAAACTAATCTGCCTGTGAGATCATCCCCACGGCATCTTTTAATATGTATTTGCCCACAGTCAGTGTTTCCACTGTATTAACATACGCCACTCTTTATAAGAGGGAAAAAACACTTTTCCTGGTGTGTGTCAGTAGCACCAGATTATTTTCCTACTGTGGCTGACAATGATCCATTGACACTTTGTCTTTACATCTCTCTTTTCTGACTTTGGGGAAATGGTTTAGTATTTGTATAGCTCTTTAAGGAACATTTGGTTTATTGATCTGCATACACACCTACATAATACACAGAATAAATAACTGTTTTTGGACACCACTGATGCTACTTGACGTTTAGCAGACAGTTTGCTCTTCGAAGTGTGGACTGGAGAGACAGAGTGTTAATTTTATTTTTTGAAAAATGCTTGATATATTTTAATAAACAGAGATTTATAACAGTGTTTGTGTCAATTGTCTTGATGTTGAAGTTTCATGAGTGGTGTTGGGGCGCCATCCTGTGGTCAGAACAAGTACTGCAGCATCAATGGAACTGAACAGCGGCAATGCACTTGTTTTTTGGGTTAAATTTAATTTAGAGTCTAATTAATTGATTAGCCGATTAAATCTGCAACAAACAGTCCATTTTTTTCAAGAAAAAAATTACAAAAATTGACTGGTTCCAACTTCTTAGATCTTCCATGATAGCAAACTGAATATCTGTGAGGTTTAGGACTGTTCTTCGTACTAAATTAGTAGTTCAATTTGGAATTTAGGACATTGTGATGGGCATTTTAAAAAAATATTTTACATTTCATAGATCAAATAATTAGTTTATGATTAAAGCAGTTGTTAGTTGCAGCCTTAATTAAATTGGATGAGCATGATGATGGGTGCCATCCACCACGACCATGATGCTATTATAGATAAGAGAAACTGATACATGACAGATACCAAAACCTGAAACACCATGAATTTGAAACAGTGGGCTGTGTTTGTTGCTTTTACAAAACACAAGTAAAAAAGTGGGAAAGTCGCAGAACAAGTCAGTAGTTTAGTGCTTTTTATTAGAGATAAGGAGACGATACAAAACATCCACCATTCAATATTCAGTCTAAACTCTGACCGCTGGTCTTTCATATACACATCGCTCCCCATCAGACCTTCATAACACCAAAGTTTTTAATTCAAGGAGATCCTGTTTTTAACAAATACAAGGAATGTTGTCTGTTAACTACAACAAATGCCGTTGATATCTGACCCAGAACTGGAAATAAAGGAAATTTTGGAATTTGCATGTTCAAAAAGAAAAACAAAACAAATGGAATAACAAAACAAAAAAGAAAAGAAATATATTTATATTTAACAGTGTTCCCCCCCAGAGAAGATGTTGATGCATCTTGTGAATTAGTTCATACTACAACTAGTCAACTACACACACACACACTTACAAAACTTAACTAGAAGTTTGGCAAAAAAAAAAAAAAAAATGTAGTTGGAACAATTATGTCAGGATTCAATGGTTGGAATACTAAAAGGTTATCGTCTGTCCCTTTCTCTGCAATCATTCAAATGGAACCCAGAAAAAAGAAATAAAACCCTGTCTTTTAACATGAACAATATTTTTAAGTTTTAACGTCATCATCCTTCCTCAGTTGTATCTTAATGTTTTTCCGTTGTGTGTGTGTTTTGTTTTGTTCGTATTCTTTATGTTGCGTGAACTGGAATGACAGTCTGCATTTGTGGAATTTCTTTTTGTTTGTTTTTTTAAACTGTCACTTGACCCCAAAACCCACCCACAATATCCCACCCCGAGAGTCACGCAAATGGTGCTGGTTCTGCTTTTGCCCTTCTCCAAACCACACTGGAATGAACAGCTAAACCCAACAGATGTGTCTGAAAGGCCTCGATCGAAGCCAGGGAGGAGGAGGGGAAGGGGTATTTATATAGGGGCACCTTCCAGACTGACTACTGACGAGCCGCCGAGCTTTTCTGCCAGGGTGTGCCGGTCTTTCAGATCTTCCAAACCGTTCACCTGCCACTCGTGCTTAATACCTGAAATTAAAAAAAATATTTAAAACATCTCAGCATTACAAAGTTGTTTAGACAAAGAAAAATGTCTTTCCTGGTATATGTATTACAGTATATGGTAGATTATTGTCATTATAATGAAGCAAATTCTGCTATTTACCTTCGAATTTTCTCTTGATAGCATCTTTTGAGCTGGCATAGATCATCTTGCTCTTCAAGGGGGCACATTCTGGAGCCCTGCGAGTCGGGGAGAAACATTATTAAAGCCAAATGTAATTTTAATGATGGTCAAAGACCCTTTAATATCCAATAATTGCAGTCCTCACCAGAAGATAAAGACCAGGTCCTCCTTCTTTGTTTCTTTGGTCTCATAGGTGGCGTCGTACAGGGCGTAGCGGCAGTCGTCTGGGGGCAGCATCTTCACAAAGTGCTGGTATGGGTCCTGGACGGTGGTTCCCAAGTCGCCCAGCAGGATCTCTTTGCCATCATCCAGGACAATGTTCTTGAGGTCCTTGCTCATGCAGAACAGAATGGCCTTCTTCCTCTTCCTCTTCTCATCCTCGTTCGCCTGAGCCTTACGCACCTTCATGTCGTTGAAGACGGCGATAACTTCATCTGTGACTTTCACACCGGAGGCCTGTGGGGAGAACAATCTGTTAACTCAAGAGTTTAATGTATTTACAGTTTAACATGGCAGCTGCTATTTCTGCAACTGCCCATGTTATTCCAAACTGATGATGCCACACCTTCACTTTTGGTAATATAGCAGCATACCACCTATAATAGTTATTTGAAAGGCTACACAAAGCTACCAGGTTTCACACAATAAAAGTTAACATAATTTCATTCCATCGTATTTTTCTACACAGGATCAAGCAGAAAATCCATTAAGAGAACTTGAATCACTTTGGGGAATATTATGACGTATATATAAAATGTAAATGGACACACTAACACTTCCAAGATCCACATCAATAATCAGCTGATCCCTCAAGTCCCTTTTTAAATTAAAAATGACTCAAAAAAAAAAAGACTAAAATTCCAACTTCCAAATGTGTATATTTGCTGGTTTTCTTAGTCCTATGATATTATAGCTAAATATATTTAGGTTTTGAACTGCTGGTCAGACAAACCAGGCAGTTTGAATATCTCAACAAGGGCTTTGGAAAATTGTGATACTACATTGACCAAACAATAACTATAGAAAATAATTGACAGACGTTAATGAAAGTAATTGTTAGTTTCAGCCCTAATCCACAGTGATACAAGGCAACAGTTGCCAGTGTTTAACAGGCCAGAAGTGACAACTTCAGTACAGTAAATAATACAGACATCCTAAGGCTGAAGAAAGGCCTGAGAGGGCGGCATGTGACTATCACACACACAGCAGGAATGCTCCTTACGAGGCCGACCGATAACGAGGATTGAAATGCAAGGTGTGGCCGTATCAAGCTGTTCGCCATGGTGGTGGAAGAAGAAAATTATCCAATTGTCAGCACAAATTAAAATCGACACTGATGATTCTGTCAGTACAGCCTTTTAATGTCATATCTTATGAATAAGGTCAGAATGTAGTAATACTTAAGAACAGAGATAAAATGTGTGGCCAGTACTGCATGTCCAAAGTCCATCTCGAACATGAGTTCAGCTAACAGGTGTGTCCAAGTTTCTGTGACTATCTCTACCATAAAGATGGCCATGTGGGTAAGGGTGGGGTCAGGAATTAAGCATTTCAGCGCAGGGTTCAGTCCCAAACAATGGGGCTTTTGTAGAAATTTAGAATACTAGTCGCATCTCAGAGTCACAGCTGCTCCATAACTCACTCAATCAGGTCTTCTGACTCTGTTTAAGGTACTCCATCACAGGAAAGTGCAGTCTCAGGAGACGAAAACTGCTATCTATCAGCAATGTGTCAATGGAAAAAAAGCAACAACGAGAAGGAAATAATGGGGCAGGAAAGACGGAAAAGGAACCCAACTGCCAAGCAGCACAGGCAGGCACTGTATATTTGCTCAGGGCGTAAAAGACCTGTATGAGATAACAGTGAATTTTAGAGTAATAATTAACCAGCAAACAACCCTACTCGCTTCCTTAATCCCCGTGCATCAATAAAAGAAGAATTGTACTTTGCTATAACTGCAAGGAACATGGACATAATATCCAAATCTGTCTCCAAAATATTTGCAGAGGTTCACAAATGTATATTCTTTGCATATGAGACAGCATAGCCTTCTTACGCCACGCTCAGAAATCATGTGATTTGCATTTCTCCTTTTTTTCTCTATGCAAACATCTGTCTTTCTAGTTTCCGCTTCTTCCTTCCTACCGCCTTGTTTGGCTTCATTTCCCATGATATGGTTTATTTCTTGTTGTTGTTGCAGCAGCAAGCTAATATCACCATGGTGATCACTAAGCTCCAGCTCTTATCTAATCTTAACCAAGGGAAAGTCAACGTTCAAGTGACTCAATATAAATGTAGTCAAGTCTTTGAATTCCTTCACACAGACCAACAAGGCCTCATTATGAGCCAGTTTCACTAGCAGTCACAGGCCTGCTGGGTTTATATTTTAACTCTTAAAATAAAACAAAAGGGAAAATGTGCAGATTTGGTTGATATCAGATAGAAGACTCAGTAATGAAATGCAATAGCTGGATGTTTACAAAAATATGTATAAAATGTATTATATTATAGATATATGACACTATAATTTTTTTTTGCGTTGCAGTGATGCACACAAATAATGTCTGCACACTACGTATGAATGAACAGGGCGTCAATTATTCCCTTTTTGGTATAATATAGTAGTTTAATGGCATGACGTGTGTGCAAATTAGATGCGCAACTAAAAGCAGATACGCAGTACCGACAGTGAAGAGATCCACAGACAAGCGGCCCGTTAGCTTCAGCTAGTGGATCCAACACTGCCTCTTACATAATATTCACAAATACGTCAAATATATTTGCTATACATCCCAATAAAGATACATGTCAAATTCCTCACATAGATAGAAAATGCCAGGGACATAAATGTTATAATTCAGATCCGTTATAAGACAAGCAACCAAACAAAATGGTCTTTGCACCAAATTCAGGGTGGGGCCATGAATGCAGCACAGACACGTGTGTGTGTGCGCTAGCTTTGCTATATAAGGAGAAGCTCTGCTCTAACGGATCCGTCTGTCTATTCACACATTTAGTGTCACACAGCTACTCAGCCATAAACCTACATATTCATGCAACCTTTATATCACTGCAGTATTGATAGTGAGCTGACGTAGAGCACGTAGACAAGCAGACTGTTGATGAGGAAGCCGTGTACAGACAAAGAAGAAGGAAATCACAGCTAGCGCCCTCCATTATGGGTGTCATTTTCTGCCTTTGCTAACGCAGCTAGCTCAGCTAACAATACCGTTAGCTGAGGTTAGCCCCCCGGGGCGCTAACTGCACCTGCCAGCGCAGCAGCAGCAGCGCTGTTTATCATGTGGAAGCGTCGACGAGGTGAAGAAATAACGGTTAACAATCTGCAGTGAAAGAAACCGTTAACCGACCGTTAACCGCGTCATGACAACGGCAGTTAGTTAACAGGATATAACAGGCCCTTCCGTGTTTTAATGTCAGCTAAAACACGGAGAGATGAAGGAAATGGCGTCGTTTTTCCGGTTTATTATCACAACCTTATTAACACTATTTCACAACCGGCATATTCTCTGAATGTGATGAATGTAAAATGCTTTGTTAGCTCCGCTGTGTGACTGCTTTGTTACAGCCGCTCAGACAGCCGTTGGGTTGCCTAGCTCCCGGCCGCTAGCAACAACGGCTCCTGCGGCACAGTAACGGCTCGCTACGTTTGATGCTTAAACCGCTACAATCATCTATAAAATAAAACACTTATAAACCCAAACCACCACCTCTTGAGACTAAGTGTCAGAATAAGCTTTGAGGCTACATAAAGCGTGATAAAGACAGTGTTAGACCTACCATGGCTGCAGCTCTGAAGTGGTCAGTGTCTGGGTAGATGTTGAATGGACTGTGATGATGAATTGTCGGTGTGCGAGCTCTGGATACACAACGTGAACGCGCCCTATAAAGCGCGCCCCCTGACGAGAGGGCAACGTGCACGAGCGGGAGCGCATGTCTATTAACCATGAGAGCACGGAGAGGGTTTATTTAGCTGCCTCGTGTTTACTATTAATTCATGTATTTTGTCATTTGTGATAACACTAAGAGACACAAATATAATCATTAATTAGTTTCAGTTCAGTATATTAAACACACAAATTAAACATAATATATATAGATAAATAAATAAATATATATATAAATATATATATAAATAAATAAATATATATGTAAATATATATATATATATATATATATATAAATATATATATATATATAAATAAATAAAAATATATAAATATATATATATATAAAATATATATATATGAATATATATATGTAAATAAATATATATATATATAAATAAATAAAAATAATGTATATATATATATATATATAATATAACAAAACAATGATATTCTCAGGTATATTTTAAGCGTATTATTCACCACTGTTATTAAACATTGCCATAATTGACGACCATTTAAGGAGAACAATATTTGCTTACCTCTTTTTCAATATTTAAATCTTATTTTCACTGTGATATTCTACTAATATTTTTTATTTCCTTTTGGAGGTGGCAGCCAGCACTGATAAACAAATCAAACAAACGGGGTGGCGAAGAGCATTATGGGAATATGTGTTTGTGTAGAATAAACCTACAAATCCTTCATAATATGATGTGCAAAATTATAAAAGGATCTACGCACACTGTCACTGACCTAGTACTTTTTAAATCTAAGCTCAAGACTTTTTTTTTATTTAGATTGGCTTTTAATACCTAGTAGTGCTGTGACATTTTCCCCTGTGCTTTTTATGTACCTTTTTATGATTTTATGATATGTTATGTGTTTTTTTTTTCCTGTTATTTCTTGATGTTAATGTAAAGCACTTTGGGTATCCTTTTAGTTATTGTAAAGGGCTATACAAATAAATGTTGATTGATTGATTGATCTAACACAGGGCTCAATTAGTGCTTGATATACAATATAATTATTATGATTAAAGCCGTTGGTCAGACAACACCTTTCAACTTTAAATGCAGCTATACCTTGATTGTTTTGTTTTGTATTTATTTTTTAAAAAGACTATAGAGGCTATCCTACCCCCATTATTGTCATTTCAGTATTTCCAAGATGTGGACCCAGCCAACATGGTTATGTGGGCCCCACATGGATTATGCTGGGGGTACCTGGGTACCAAGTGGGTATGGGCCTAAAATGGGCATCTTATCTGGGGCCCACTTAGATCAACTAAGTTGGTCCCACATGGGCTCCCCATGTGGGCTACCCGTGTGGGTCCTAGTTGGGTCACTACTGGGAAATTAGTGCATGGGGCCAACATAGAAACTGTGGACAAACCCACTTACAACCCATATTTCAGCCCATGGAGTCCCCATGTAGTACCCACATAGAACTTAAAACTGGGACCAAGATGGGTCTTGGGTATGTTGCCCAGTTGGGGCCCACATAACACCCAGTGTACTCCTGCATGGAATCCATGTGGGCAATTGACATTAGGTCATTATGGAACCCACGGACAATCCCATATAGGGCCCATTTTTCAGCCCATTTACTACCCACATGGGCCCCACATACGAATGTTGGCTGGGGATACGTGCTATTAATGATCACACCAATGGCGTGAGGGGAGAATAATAAGTAAAGCTATTGTGCTGCTGCTGTTTTAACCCACATTCAGCAGCCAGTCAAGCGGTTTTCAGGATGGGAGGAAACTCTCCCCATCCAGGCTCATTAAAAGAGGATGGGACACGTGTCTTGAGAATAGGGGTATGACGCATGCGCAGTGTAACCGGGGCTGCGGTGCTGCGTTCTGATTGGCTCAATTTCGTCGAGTGACGAGCAGATTTTACTGCACATGCGTTGTACCCCCCAAGATATGACGCGCTCTCTCCTCTCCTCTGTCTCCTCCCCTCCGTGAGGCTTTTTGTTGGACTCACTTCCAAATATGGAAGCGAACGGTGAGCGGCGGCGGTCAGTGCACGCGCGCCTCGCTCACAAGCACGAGGAGGGGTCGGGCCGCGACGCTGATCACCATATAAGGAAACAAGGGACACGAAACTCGCTCTAGCAGATTTTTGTACACGGCCTCGCGTTGAAGGGGGGAGAGAGAGAGAGACACACAGACAGACAGAGAGAGAGAGAGACACACAGACAGAGGGTCAGTGTGAGGATGCGAGGTGGGATGAGAGGGGGCGGAGGATGAGGGACAGTGAGCTGAATACACACATTTCTCCAGAGAATAAAAGGATATTATGAACAGCTTTTGTTTTTGTTATTTATTTATTTATTATTATTATTTTTAATTGCCTGATTTGAGCATAGTTTTTATGCTAAATGCAGTACCTGTGAGGGTTTCTGGACAATATTTGTCATTGTTTTGTGTCGTTAATTGATTTACAATAATAAATATATAAATACATTTGTATAAAGCAAGTATATTTGTCCACTCCCATGTTGATAAGAGTATTAAAAACTTCAAAAATCTCCCTTGAAGGTACATTTTGAAGAGATAAAAAAATGCGATTAACTATAGACAATCATGCAATAAATCACGATTCAATATTTCAGTCGACTGACAGCCCTAAACAAGTTTTACAGCATAGCGGACAGAATATAAAATATTCTGGTGTCATCTTATTTTCTTTAGATTTACATAAAATCCACACATCCTACTGTACGTATAATAAAGCCTATTGTTATTGCTCATACATATTTAATTAGATTCAACTGTATTATCATTGCAGAGTACAAGCACTGAGAATGAAATTCAGTTTGCATCTAACCAGAAGTGCAAAAAGCAGTAAAGTGCAGAGTAATATATAGAATAAACAGAATATATAGAATAATATATTTTTAATTTACTTTGTGTTTTTGGTCCTTTCCTTTTTTTTGTATATGTTTCGTTTATGTTTCTATCGGATTTAATTAATTAATATGTATAAATGTAATTGTTTATGAAATTAATTCTGCTTATTTAATGGTGTAGTAATATTGTTATAGGGATGGGGATGGGTATAATTTGTTTATACAATTATTTTTGTGATTTATTGGATTGTGTACAGAATACCAATAAAAAGACTTTTAACCATAATATAAACAGCTGAGGTCAATTCATTCTGTTATTTGTTGTGGGACATGTGGGTTATAGCTTAACGTCGCTGTGGTTGTAAACACAAAGCCAGTAAAATGTGACCCACATTCATTATGTGGCCAAACAAGCAATAAAAACAACACCAATTCAATAATAAAAACAAATACATGAACTCATATGTTACCAATATTGTATTGATTTTTAGGTTGTAGCAGGCTCAGTTTTTAAAGGTCCCATATTATGCTCATTTTCAGGTTCATACTTGTATTTTGTGTTCCTACTAGAACATGTTTACATGCTGTAATGTTCAAAAAACCCTTTATTTTCCTCATACTGTCTGCCTGAATATACCTGGAGTCACCCTCTGTCTGAAACGCTCCGTTTTAGTGCATTTCAACGGAACTGCAACAAAATTGTGTTGCTAGGCAACAGCTTGGGTCCACGTGTACTTCCTGTCAGCTGATGTTATTAACATACACTGCAACCAGGAATAAACTGGGACACATTTAGAATGTTTATGTTTAAAACTGCGTAAAGGGTCTAAATATTGTATATTTGTGACATCACAAATGGACAGAAATCCTGACAGCTTGTTTCAAATGCACCGTTTCTGAATACGGGCTGTGTATATTTCCCTGTGGATTGAGCGTTGCGATACTTTGCCAGTATTTATATAGGACTTAAAGGGACTGTCTGTAACTTTTTCAGCGTATAAATGTACCGGGTCGGGACACATGCGCGCACGCATATGCGCGCACGCATGTGGCTGGAGTCTCCTCCTCTGCCTGCTTGCCTTCACTAACACAGCGCGCGTTCTCGCTGTCTCGCTCCACCTCTAGACGTGAACGCGCGCTCACTACACACTGCAGAAGAGTTAGTTTAGCTCTGAGAATATCTAGTGAATGTACAGTGGACGTTTGTGCAGAAATAAATGCTGCAGCTCCTCCAGACCAACAGAGGTTTCCCGTGTCTTGTGAAGTGACAGGGCTCCGCAGCGAGAAACGTTATCGTGTCCGACCAAAACTCCGGTGTCTCCCTGCGGGCGCAGTCAGGAGACAATAACGTTTCTCTTCCTGCTCAGCCTCGGCACCGACCCGTTTTTGCTAAAGCAGGAAAAGCCAACACTAGGATCAGCAGTGATTCATGGAGAGACCTTCGTCTGGTCAGCTAACATTACTGCCAAGCAGCTGAAATATAGAGTGATATTGTGGTTTTAGCTGACGTGTGTCGCCTCACTGTTTTGAGCGATGCTCGTTCATGTATATGTAGAGCGAGCAAGCGCGAGCCTGACGCTGACTTTCGTTGATTTAACGGCCACAGGTGTCGCTGTTAACAAGCATTTCTGAAAGTTACAAATAGTCCCTTTAAGCCTGCTTTATAATTAAAAAAAACATGAAAATCTCACTTTTTTATAATATGTACCCTTTAAAGCTAGAGTGAAGCTACTGGTATCATAAGAAACTAGAAAACCTAATGAATCCATTAGCACCAACCATGTCAACCATGTGAAGGAGGTTAAATAATGCTCAAAACTCATGCTAAATTTTGTCCCTTGACCTCTGACCTCAAGATATGTGAATGAAAATGGGTTCTATGGGTACCCACGAGTCTCCCCTTTACAGACATGCCCACTTTATGATAATATATAAGCCATAGTCAAGTCAGCACACTGACACACTGACAGCTGTTGTTGCCTGTTGGGTTTGAGTTTGCCATGTTATGATTTGAACATATTTTTTATGCTAAATGTAGTACCTGTGAGGGTTTCTGGACAATATTTGTCAATGTTTTGTGTCGTTAATTGATTTACAATAATAAATATATACATACATTTGTATAAAGCAAGTATATTTGTCCACTCCCATGTTGATAATAGTATTAAATACTTGACAAATCTCCCTTTAAGGTACATTTTGAACAGATAAAAAAATGAAATTAACTATGGACAATCATGCAATAAATCACGATTCAATATTTTAGTCAAGTGACAGCCCGACAAAAGTTTTACAGCATAGCGGACAGAATATAAAATATTCTGGTGTCATCTTATTTTCCTTAGATTTTTGTTTAAACTGCACATAAAATCCACACATCCTTCTGTACATATAATAAAGCCTATTGTTATTGCTCATACATATTTAATTAGATTTAACTGTATAATCATTGCAGAGTACAAGCACTGAGAATGAAATTCAGTTTGCATCTAACCAGAAGTGCAAAAAGCAGTAAAGTGCAGACTAATATATAGAATAAACAGAATATATAGAATAAACAGCAATTGGTATATATGAATATGCTGAGATATATACAGTGTGCAGCAGCTACAGTAGGTGGTATTATATACTGTGTAATGGTTCATTGCTTTTATTAGATTACTGGACATAGCTACATTTACTTATATTGTAGTTTACATATTGTTTAAAATGTATATATCGTAGTTATATCATATACCATACATATTCCATATTGGTTTGTTAATTCTGTACAATCAATTCATATGTATAATATATTTATGCACTTTGCTATTGTTGTACGCTATCTGGTTGGATGCTAAACTGTATCTTGTTGTACTCGTACCTCCTCTGGTCAATGACAATGAAGTTTAATCTAATCTGACTAAAATATTCAAAAACAATCAAACAGAACATGTTGTGGCTACACAGTTACATGAAATGAAAATCTCTAAATTAAATAAAAGCAAAATATGAGTGGAATTAGAAATAATATTCTGTGGTTTTGATCACACAAAGAGTCTTTGTAATGGTGAACTGTGTGGTAAGAGACGTCAAACTATATCCTCTTTTCAGTTTTGTACAACCTTTATGACTCAGTTTCAACCCTGGTACCACTTTTTAAAAATAAAAACGAAGGAATGGATTGGAAAAGGCGCATTAATTGTTTCAAGCTTTGTTTATTCTTTAGAAAACAGCATTTTCTCGACTCAAGGCCACCTTACCCCTGCAAGAGATGATTACATTAGCCTGTAACTACAATATTGCATGCATTTACTGTACTTTTGGAATGAGCTGTGTGCAAAAAGCACCAAAGAGGAGGGGGAGTGCAATAGAAAGTGCTTGTTTCTTCCTCTTGTGGAAAGGGACAAACATGGAATGTGCAAAATGATGTTAAAAATCAAGGATTGAGAGTCTCTCATTCTCCATATTTCTTTTTTGGCCTTATATTCTTACGACTTAGAGTATGGAATCACTATGAGATTAAAGCATGTTTATCAGCATTTTGTGTGTCCACTCTGTATTAGGTATAGGAAATATAAGATTAGTTGTTGAAGTGCACAATGCAAAAATCATTACAGACTACATACAGTATCATTCTCAGGTCACACAATCTTGTGGCATTTAAAAGGCCTCATTTTTTATACTAAATGCTTGCCATTCCACTTCTCCAGTCCAATGTTTCTGAAAGAATCCACCTTACATATTCAGAGATGTAGGGCATAGTTGGAAATAATCAGAGTCCTTTAATCCAATGCCTGATTCATTCGGAGTTGGCCTGAGCTTGGCCCCACGAAGGGAAACTAAAACCTAATAAATCCACTGTGCAGTCAACCTATTTAATTCCCTGTAAGACTGATTTTGGAAAAATACGGCAGATTGGTTAAATGGCTGCAGGTAAACGAGGACCTAAGAAACAAGTCCAAATTGATTATTTTTCCTTTTCTGTAATATAGTTTCATTATACGTTATGCAACCATTACATGCAATTATATTTGAAGCAAAGCTCTGACCCAAGCACGCAATGATTTCAAGCTGGATTGATGGCCGTGTATAGTGATTATTTTACCAAAAAGAAACCATTTGTCAAATTGAAAGAAGTTTTACATTGACAAAGTTTTCTAATAGAGTTTACTAATGATCACATTAAAACCGTTATGGAGAATGAGTCACTGTGAAACAGTAATAGTTTTAGCTGCAGCCAGATCACCAATGTGAATGATGCATCACAGTGATGGATCACAGTGTTTTCTCACAGTGGAGCTGTTTGCACAGGCTACAAATGTTCGCTAAAATATTACATCAGGAATTAATTTCTAAGGTGCAAACATGACTACATGTAAGTTTTGAACACTACCAAATATGATCACAATCTGTCCAAGTGCTGCAGTCTGAGACGTGTACAAAAAGCCACTCAGTCCTCTTTTCTATAGATTTCTAGTGCTTGTTACTTGGGTTTTCTATTCAAACATGCTGCTTGTTATTTGTTCCGTATTACACGGCTTTGTTGAACACTCAATTCTGATTTGTCAATCACTGCGTTCTACGGTCTGTTATTTCTTTATAACAGACCGTTGCTATGGACACAGTTCTGATCTCGGACTCTGGGGACCATTTTTGTGTCAAATGATTGATTTCTTAAGTAAGTAGCTGTGTAATAAACAGGATAATGTACAGATAGCGGGTCATTGTTGTGAAATAAACCCCTTCAGGACGATGCAAGATAAGTGCTGCAACACCCTGTTGGGGTTTATTTCACAACAATGACCGGCTCGCTGTACATTATCCCTTACATGTATGTTTTATACTTGCAATGTTTGAGTGGCAAAGTGTTTTTCTCACTGAGTACAAGGCTTAAGTATAATTTAAATATTTAAAGCTTACTCTTTGGCTGACTGGTCGCTATAGTTTTATTATGTTGCTGAGTATTCCAATAACGTCTTCTCTTTGGAGTTGGACAATGCTGCAGAATACAAGTTCCTATATATAATTTCGCTAGAAGAGTCTAGTGTATAGTATCAAAATCTACAAAGTGTAACACATTTCCATCAAGGAATAAACGGCAGAGAAACAAATGAGATTCAACTGAGCTCCCATTATATGCCAAAATCTACTATGCTATATAGAAAGTGCGTATGCTCTTCTCCTTTCAAAGTAGTGACAGATCACCCTTCTAGAAATGCTAGTTTATATCAAATATAAAGCAAATCTACAAACAGAATGGAATGTGTATAAGGCCACAAAGTAAAAAAATATAGCCACAAAGAAATATGTATAAATGCATAAGCTTTAAAGCCAGCTTTTTTAAAGGTAATAAGATATACTGCAGAAGCTTTGTTTGAAAATCACCCTGACTTCCCCCGTTTGAACAATATACACCCAAGTAAGTGTTTTATAAGTTTAAAGGTAAACATCGACTTGTCTATTAAGACCAATTGTAAACTCGTAAAATGATGGCAGTGTCAATTTAAGACATGAAGTATCTATAAGAGGGATCGGGATGGTTTAACTCCAGTCACCTTTATATAAGCCTGGAATTTACCAGGCAGAGTAACGTGCATAATAAAGATGCTGGTGAATTGGCATCATGTTTGTACCCTGTGCCAATGTGGTTGAGCTGCATGTTTGTTCCAATGGGTGGCGTGATAAGGCTTTAGTGCTGAATGTGTGCTTGTGTTGTGCGCTGGTAGCATTGCATCGAGATTACGATAGTCCAGAGGTCCTCTAACTGGATTTCTTTGTGTCAAGGGTGCCTCTCGACTTGTTCATTACCACGGTGGCCTGAAAACAGAGGAGAGGAAAAGACAATTAATTTGATGTTATACTGCAGGCAGGGTCTGAAATAGTCAAGTTATTTTTTTTATCTGCCACTTCTGAAATCTATAGAACACTTTAGAAATGTGAACACAGTCAGTGGTACCAGACAGTATAAATATGGAATAGGTCTATAGCACGTAACCTCAATCCCTCACTATTTTGAATTTAGGAATTGCTTTTTAAAACAAAGATTTCTGATTCAAAAGACACAACAGTTTGCAGCCCTGATCTCCTCAGGCAGGTCATTCCATAGTCTAGGTGCCTTGGCTGCAAATTAAATATAAACAGATTCTGCATTCATATGTAGAATCTGTAGGCAACGCGACACGATTTTGGCATCGAAAGCGTTTCCATTTGTTGTGCGAGTACAATTGACCAATCATGTTCGAGCAAGATTTGGTTGAATGAAGGTAAACAGTCCGTGTGGAGAGCAAAAGAGGTGGAACGCATTGGCTGAAATGCAATCTAGGAACCCACCAGCTATCGTCTGATGATTTAGCTTTTTATTGGTTTAAAATTAGCTCTTAAACTGGCTACTTATGAAACAATCCAGTCGTACACGTCGTCCCTCAACTCCAACTCCAGTGTCGCATCTCAAGTTGCTAATCGAACCGTAAACAATGAGCGGCGCACAGAAGAGGAAGTCTTGGTTTGGATATTGCTGGCGACACTGGAACCCCAGAAATACAGCCCTTTGCCCCCAGAGGCTTATTGTTGTCAGACTGGAAGCCGATGGGTTCCTAGATTGAATGCAGGGATACTCAACTTGCTTTGCCCGGGGGCCACATTTTCAAAATGACAGGAGGCCAGGGGGCAGTTAATAAACAATAATAATAACATTTATCAGATAAAATGAATAAACATTAAAAGGCCCAAAACTGGCATTCAAATGAATTTGAAGGACATTCAGGGCTCAGCCTGGACCTCTGTTGGAGGGTCTGGGGGATCTTACCCTGGCACTTTTCTTTTATATATAAACCAGCTCTATTAGTCTATTTTGATGCACTCTGGCACCTCATTTACATTAAAAGTAATAAAAAATGTTCCCATTGGCCTGCAGGCCGTAAGTTAAGTAAGCTGGTATACTGTGTGAAGTGTTTCTTGCAACAGTCGCTGACTTCCGTTTTTATCTGGTTGTGGTTAAGTCTCTGAAACCTCTCAGCCTCATCCGTCATATGCTAAACTCTGTCAGGAAGAGTGACTTCTGGTTTTGTGCAAGTGAACTTCAGAATGAACTTTAAACGGTTTCTGAGGGCTTTTAGACTCTCACCATTGTTAGTTTCATTTTCTGTGTGCTCAGTTGATTTTGGATTCAGCTTATACTTTTTTTAATTGTGTCTTAATTGTGTATGTTATCTAATCAAAAGGTTTAAAAATAAACAGATTTTAACAACTAAATGTTATGTGAATGGGGTTGCAATAGTTAAAGTCACAGTGAAACGTATTTCCATGTGCAACAGAATATGTGGGTGGGGTTTAGTTACTAGACAGATTTAAATTAAACATTAGCATGTGATTGGATCGGTCTACGTGGGTGTGGTTTGGTGAAAACAGTGACCTAGTGTGGCGCTGTTGAGGACTGACGGCCTCGACACAGGCCTCCCTCACCTGCCTTGTTCAATCAGGATGAGAAGGGTTAAATTAATAAATCAGACCTCAACCACATTCTTTGTTTTCACAGGTTTACAAACTAAAATCCAAACATACACCTCCTGCTATGGCAATTTCGAGCCATGCCCCACGCAAAGGGTAGCACATCCGCCTAGTCGGGCGGCACCGCTCTCCCCATAGGAAAACAATGGCAAAGCCAGCTTAGAACGATAAGATTGCTGGATGCCATTTTTGGTATTCCAAAAATCAATTGCTCCCTCTAGTGACCTTTATGGATACATGCATTGACAAAAAAGGCTATAATGACAGAACGACAAGGCACTAAAAGCCATATAGACACAAACCAGCCCCATTATTCTCACCTGCTCTAGGACGACGCCTGCGGCCTGGTCGATGGCTCCCCCTACATTCCGGTACCGACCGGAGTAGCGGATGAAGGCCCACGTCAGCATGGACATCATGACCACGCCCAGAGTACAGTCACACACCAAGGCGAAGGTAGACAGGCCAACAAAGAGCAACACGCCTGACAGCACGTAGAGGAGGCACACCAGCACAAACAGCACTGCAGGTGTCCGGAAGGCGCTGAAGAGGTTTTTTGACTTTTACAGAAAAGAGAAAAACAGATGATTAATACCACTGCCATAAACAGCAATGCATGCAGTAATAATATACTACAACAGAATCATTTATATGGACAACAACTTCACTGTTTTACTAATTGAACTAGGTGATAATTTCAATGTCAAACAGGCATAAAGGTTATCTCATGTTTATGTGGAATAGTCTCTTACCTCATTGTGCTTGGTGAGTGACTGCCACATTTCCTCCAGCTCCCTTTCCAGCTGTTCCTGGTAACGGTCACAAAACTCTTGTCCGCCCATCTTCTTGGTCGAGGAGAAGCTGTGAAGAGCCTCTTGGCAGAAAAATGTATTCTTTTCCACCAGAGAGTCGGGATTCACGTAGGGCAAGTCTCCCCCGCACACCTAAGAGAGGAAATAAAGAGCGTTTGTAGTCAGGATTATATGAAAATACCACTCTCATGGCGTTTCCATATCCCACAATGATTAACAAACAGAGTGCAGAGGTGTAGTTAATGCATCGTCTTTCACATGTAAGTGAACCCACCCTCTCCATGTTCTTGTTATACAGATCTTTGGCTGCTGCCACGGCTGCCAGGTTATTGGCCTCTGCTGTAGCCTGGTGAGACAAACAGGCACATGTTAAATGTATTGGAGTGAAAACCCCCAAAAAACTTCTATTTAAAACTTCTGTTAATCCTGCACATACCATGAGCATAGTCTTTGGCTGTGGCAAGTCCTCTCCCTGGTAAATCTTGATGTAAGCCTGGTAAGACAAAAATTTCAATTTTAGATATGAAAAACGGCTCGAGGTTAGCTGGAAAACTCAGATGGAGAAGTTGTTACCTTGAAGAACTCGAGCAGGCCCATGCAAGTGACTTTGTTTCCATTGATTTCTTTCTCAGCCAGATGATCGGGATTCAGCAGTTTGGGGATCAGGCTCTTCAGCTGCTCTTTGAACTCGGGGGTAACGGCTGACAAAATAAATATACACCAAAAGTCAGGACAGCACTCAGCATATTGGGCATTCTGCTAAAAAAACAACCTTAAACACTGTAGAATAGCATGGAAAATGGCTCTTACCACTAAGTTGACCCTCAAAAACAGGGCTGGTGGCCACTTTCAACCCAGGGTGAGGTAACAAGAAGCAGGAAATCTTGGTGAAACATGAGTGGATGTGATCCCTCACTGTTTGCAGCTCCTCATGTTGGGTCTCACTAACCTTTAGAAATTAATAGTAAGGTGAAATCCCAAACTCAGCGTTTAAGATCATCCAAGTGTATTTATTATATTCTGTCAAATCAACGAGACAGAATTAGTACCTGTAACCGTTTATCCAGGAATTCATTGCCTCCTTTAAACCCGTAGGTATATTCATAGGGAAAGCTCCAGTCCCTGATTAGGAACATCAAAGACTGTAGGAGGAAAATGAAAGGTGTTAAATTACAGAATTCACATAAAACAGAGCAACAATCCGATAAATCAGCAACAAATGCATCACATCTTGTGGTTTCTCTTACCTGAAAGGGCTTCAGAAAGATCTCATCCATGGCAAGACGACCATACTCCGTGAACAGCTGTGAGGAGGAGGCGGCCATTATGCAAAGTTAATACGGAGAAGCAAAAATCTGAAGAGCGGGGATTAATACTTTTACCAAAAATTAGACATTTTCTGTCCCGTGAGCAGAAGCACACTATCCTGGGAATCCCGGTTAATTGACTTGTGTACGATTTCGTATGACAAATAAATTGATTGATAACATAAACTTTACATGAAGCTTAAACTTTGCTTTAGCTGTGAGGAATATGAATTTGCCTGTGATCTGTCTGCTGAGAAAAGCCTCAAGGAAAAGATATTTGACAATTTTGAATTGTATAAACAAACGTAATTTGTTAAAGCAAGTAATTTAGCGTTTTCAAAGTCTTTATATTAAGCTGAGCCGGATTCTATATCCTGTTCAGAAGCTGCTGGTTGCTGCCGACCTGCATTCCATCAGGTGCAGCTGCACCACTTTCCGGCTGTGACGCAGCCACGCGTGAAGGATTTCCGTGTTTCTGGAGTCATACCTATATTTTGTATGCATCAGCCTTTTTGGTTTATACCTAGAACGTAACTAGTTTTTCTGGTATTCCGTTATTATATTTCTCTGGAAACAGGAAATAGTTTGGATGTGTATTCCCCGGAATTCTGTTTCCTGGGATTAAACCCTACTGGAGAGCACCTAATATTAGGAAGTGAGATGCATCGATACCAATACTGACATGGGCCTGATACGCACTCAAATAGCTGGATATGGTATCAGATACCATTATTTGAAAAAATAACAATTCAGCACATAGGCTGTGGCTCAGGAGGTAGAGATGGTCGTCCACTAATCGAAAGATCGGTGGTTCAATCCCCTGCTCCTCCAGGCCGCATGTTGAAGTGTCCTTGGGCAAGATACTGAACCCCAAATTGGTCCTGAAGGCTGTGCCATTGGTGTGTGAATGAGTATTTAGATTAGATCCTGATGAGCAGGTTTGCACCATGCATGGCAGCCTCTGCCATCAGTTTTTTATTTCGGCGCCCATGTAAACAGGTTAGAGCAGCCACATTGCCTGCATGAGCAGCGCGGCTCAGGCGCAGCTCGACTGTGTGTCGCCTGCATCTCTTCTAGAGACTCGGGGCCTCGCCCATTTTTTGACATTCATAATGAAATGAAATGGCCATTATGAAAGGTAAACTGAACTCTATGTAGAAAGAAAGGGCTGGTATTTGGTATATAAAGGATAGTATTTCTCACATGCGTAATAGTAATGTAAACAGACCTGTAGCTGCTGCAGGTCGTCCTCTTGTATGTTCTGTGACAGATTGTAGATCTACAAAATAGAAACTATGTCAGCATACATCATAAGAATAATGACAAATTATGAAATCAGTGACAATCAGAGAAGATCCGTCACCTGCACTGAGCTGGTCATGGTGCTGAGGGCAAAGATGGTGGCACAGTCCTTCACGGTGGACTCGTTATCAAAGGCTCCCTGAGTGTCCATCAACACTACTGCCACCTACAGGACACAAAACGCAGCACATGACATTAACACTGTGTGACTAGTGTTGTTATATTCCAATTTCTGTTAAAAATGTACCTGTTGTTAGATAGAATAAATCCTTCAAAATTAATATATATTAATAATAATTAACTTTATTAATATAAAATTCCTTAACGCATGATATTATCTGCACTGATGTAAAATGTTGGGTAAATTACAGGCAAATTATGGCTTGTTTAGAGATAAAGGTATGGTTTCTCCATTCCCCCCACTCTAATCTTCATCCGTAGCATAAAAGTTCTTTTTGGATCAAAACTGCCTAACATGCAGGGCAACAAAAAAACAGTTGTTTCTATTATAATAGCATTATAATTATATTTTTTTCTATCAATTTATTCATTGTTTAGTATATAAAATGCTAATTTCCCAGAACCCAAGGTTCTTTCCCAGAACCAAAGATTGCTTGTTTTATTCAAACAACATTCAAAAATGAAAAAAATAAAATAAAATACAATTGACATAGATATAAAACAGAGAGAAAAAAGAAAATGATCACATTTAAGAACCTGGGACCAAAAAATGTTTTTGCTTGATTCATGTTTTAAACTTTTATTTAATTATAAAAATTGTTGTTGACTAATTTTCTGTGGATCCAATTATTTATTATTTTTCCAATTAAAACGGAAAAGGTGTAGCTACAAAAATGAAGGGTGAAAAGATCAATAAGAGGAAAATATGAGGAAACAAATAAGATAATGACCCAAGAAGCCGTTCATAGATGTTATTTGACACAATTATCTAAGTTCTAAATACTATGTTTCTGGATTTTACTGTAGTTTTTCCGTTACATTTAAACATCCGACAACACATGTACATACATATGGTAAACAAATAAAAAAATATATTATAAGTACCTCTGTTCCATCGCTCTTTTTGATGGGGAAAACTTCACTCCACAGCTGGATGCCTGTTGTCTCTGGTTCAGAACCCCCTCTCCAAGAAAATCCAGTCAGCGGCTCATCATCATCACCCAGCCAGTTTTCATCCCCCTACAGAAATACAAATTACACTTTCTGGATCAGTCAGGGGCAGGCTGGGGCTTCTCCGTGAATTATCCTTATTCAAAAAATTTAAACATGCCTTGTCATGTAGTTGCAATAATCCTGAAGAATATAGTAGCAGCTGCACACATTTCACCTTGAACTGTTAATAGAAACTCCAGCTGTTCTGCATGATTTACAACATAAAAAAGTGCTAGTCGACCTTAGTAAGGTCGTAATTATCTCTCCAGTTAGCTATTCTTTTGACTGCACTAGTTACACGCAAAACATGAAATGGTGGCCAACGTTTGGCCTGTTGGTGGCACTGCAGCAAAGGTAATGAGTTACCAAAATCAATGACATTTGTCAATGAGCACAGTAAATATAATGCCATGCATTAGCTAAGTATATAAGATATGTACAAAAAAAACCTGAGGGCATTCACAGACTCCACTCCTTAGTAGGTCATGACTTAATTCTCAAATATTCCTTTTAAGTAAACTAGTTAGTTCACATGTTACAGCAGGGATGGGCAATAATGGGCCATTCAATCACAGACTATTAGTGATTTTTCAGGTTATCACACCTTCAACACAAGAGGAGGAACTGGTCAGTATCATTAGCGCTCATTAGTTAACCCGACAATATTTCAGCATCTGAATACAGTAGACAGATATGGGAAGTGCGATATAATGGCTGGAGAAGTGAGATACTGAAAGATTATGTTACATAGTGCGACCCACCTTTCTGTACATGTAGCGGAGCATGAAGTCAAGCAGGAAGCTCTTTCCCTTTCTGAAGGCTCCAGCCACCGACAGCACCACCACATTTTTGTCTCGGACCTCAGGGGCCAACAGAACCCGAGCCAAAGCTTCTGTGTCCAAAGCAAAGGAGTGCTCCTCCTTACATACTGTGACGATCTGAACTGGATGTGGTTCACTCCCCATCCTTACGAAGTACTGGTCCCTGTGAACATCACACACAACAGCATCATATTAGTACTGGAGCAATTCTAGAGCTGCAACTAATGACTGTTTTTCTTATTGATTTATCCGTCCATTTTTGATGAGTTGTGTATAACAGTGATTCTCAAAGTGGGGTCCGTGGCAATCTCTCAGGGGGTCCGCGAAATAATTTGCTATAAATTTAAAAAAATGTGCTGTATCATTAAAAAGTGTATATCTACAAATAGGGACCATTTGCACCAATAAAACAAGCATTTTGTGTCCATTACTCCCAGCCATGTTAGCTTTGGGCCAATAGAAACTCTGATATGTGTGTGACCAGATTTGGAAATTAACTTTTTTGTCCACCTGCCACTGTGGCCGGTGGATTACAAAATCTACCAGCCACTTAATAGATTACTGTTGTTGTTGTTTTTTGTTTGTCAGTTATTTTACCAGCATTTGGCTGTTGGCTGGTGCTAATTTCCAACCTTGATTGTGACACACAGCAATGAGTTCATTATTTTTAAGTTGATGCACTTACTGAAAGTCAGCCTTAGACTGGTAAATTTAAATGTCTGGATTTATTAGGACTATGCCAGTCTTGCTACTGTTCATTTTCTGAAAGCTTTTAAGATAAATTACTTGAAAAGTATAAATGCTGTCAAGTTAAGTCCAAATGCAATTTGAATAAAATGACCCTCTGATTAAAAGTATATAAGTGGAATTAAGATGATTCAAATTGAAATGTGTTTCTGTTTATCACTATGAAACAGAAGTATTTAGGTTGAAAAGTTTTAGAATACAAATAGTTCCAATGACATCTAAGAGTACAAATCGCAGTAAGCATATGCTTAATTGATGTTACGATTATGAGGGGGTCCTTGGAAGATTTTCTCTCCTGTAAGGAGTCCCAAAAAGTTTGAGAGCCATTGGTGTATAACTTGTCACAAAAAGTGAAAAAAGTCCAGGGTGACAACTAATAGTCCATACCGCCAAACAAATATCAATTTACAATGACATAAAGCTTACTTAAGTAGCAAATAATTTCCAATTAGGAAAGTGGAAATAGTTAATCTTTTACATATTTTCTTGATAATTTCTTGATTAATCAATTATAAAAAAAATAGTTGCCAAGTATTTTTATGCCAACTCTGAGTTATTGCTCAAAAATCACTTTTCGTCTGTAATAGAGAATTATTAGATTAAAATATACATATATATTTACCAAACACAATCATAACACGTTTCCTCGCTACAGTTTCACAAATGTGTAGAAGTGCTATTTTTTCTATATCTTCTGTTATTATAAAAACATTTTAGAATAACTCTAGAATAGCTTTAGAAATACTCTAATATTAATAAAAAAATATATAGTATTTTCTGTGTTGGCTGGTTCACAAGCAATTCTAAGACATTGATTAGGCTCTAGTTACTTGTAATTTCACAATAGAGTCATTGTCTGCCCATGACCAGAGCAGAAATTATTCAAAATAAATTTGTCACAAGAAATCTAATGAAAAATAACCAGTAGATTAATCAATAATGCACAGTAGATTAATCAATAATGCACACAGTGCACTTTCATAGACTAAGCTACTGGAGTTACCCTGCACTATTTTCATTTTTAACAGTCTCTTCTGCACTATATTCACTTTTTTTATAGTCCTGTATCACAGCTGTTACCCTGCACTATATTCAGTTTTAACAGTTTTCTTCATCTCCTTGTATTTTCTATAGCTGGTATATTTTGTACTTTGCACTACTAACTTTTTTACTGCCTTTTTACTAACATGTTTTGCGCTATGGAACTGTGATGCTGGAAACTTGAATTTACCTTGGAATCAATAAAGTTACTATGTATCTATCTATCTATCTATCTATCTAAAAATGACAGCAGCCCTTAGTTGTAGGCCTAAAGGGTAAATTCCTTAAAGGTCACTCTGTTGAGCCAGTAAACTGATTTTCTTTCCAGCGTCACTAAGATATGAGATTTGGATGCTAATCCCCACCCAAAGCTGTTTACTCATAAATACCATTTCGCCTGTGCCTACTGAAAAAATCAGATATTTATTTATTTCTTATTTATTTAACCTTTATTTAACCAGGTAGTTATCATTGAGATTAAGAATTTCTTTTGCAAGAGAGACCTGGCCAAGACAGCAGCATTTAAACACACATTAAAGTTTCAGACGCCAAAACATAAAACAAATGCAAAATAAATACATAGCATAATATCATACAAAACACATTAAAATCCAAGTGTTTGAAGCCAACGTGAAGTGAAAATATTCAGAAACACAGACAGCTCCCAATTGACTCTGCTTCTAGGTCTTTCATTAATGTTTTAAATTCATCAAAAGTAATCAGATTTCCCAGTTTCAACTTAGACATGCACTGACCCTTCACATCAGACACAATATTTATCTCTGTGTGGCTTTGCTCTTATGGGTGTCATGCTGCTTTGCCTGCAGCTTAATGGATTCACCATGCTCTCCAACACACTTCATTGTTCATTTTTAGCTGCCTCAATGGACTTCATTGTTGTTGCTGCTCTCTGAGGAGGGCGTCCTCTCTCTCCCATGATGACTAACAGGGAGGTGCACACAGTTTATCTGTGGTTATAACACTCAAAGCTCTCTCTCTCTCCTTTCACCAAAAAAAACTACTCCACCTCAAAAAAGGTGTGGCACTCAGCAGCAGCAGCAGCATGCCAGGCATTTCTCTGCAGGGAATGTGCTGCAATGTAGAAAGCAAGTCTGCAGCTTTGAGAGTAAACCATGTTTTATAATCTGCCAGCACTTTGTTATGAGCAAGTACCACAAGCTAAACTCAGCAGTAACGTACCTTCTCTATAATTAACGGTTGCTTGTATCTTAGCAACGGCTACTTGACAGTTGGCTACGTTGGCAACCGTTTATTTTTATACACCCATGATTGTACCAGTGTGGCTAAGCTAAAACACATAATGTAGATGCACAAGAGGAGTTCAACAGCTAGATAACTAGCTAAAGCACACACGTGTTGACGGGCTTTTTGGCTAATTAACGGCTGTAGCTAATAATAGTCTAAAAGGCTAACGCGTAGCCGTTGGTAGCCGTTGGTAGCCGTTAAAGGAAACGACGGTTACAACAACCAACGGTTTAGCAATCTTTTAAAATGCCATCCATCTTGATAATAGCGTACATTTTTGCTTAAGCAGCTGTTTCACAGTGTAATATTACCTTTGGTGTCTTCAAAGAGCTTCAACACAATCTCATACAAGAAGAGAAACGACTGTAGTGACTTTGTTTTCTACACTGGCATGAAAACAACTATGAGAACTTTTTTCCACCACGAAATTCACACCACTTCCGTCTTCAGGCTGCAGCAACGTCATCTGGGAAATGTAGTTTTTTGTGTGGTTTCCGGCTTGTACTGTACTCTGTCTACGAACTACACTACCCAGTTTTGCCAGCACCTGCATTATATCAAGCATGCCTCATAGCTGTTAGAAATGTAGTTTTTAGATGTAAAGTTACGTATACGGAACTACTGGACAGGTCGTGTAAAACTAAACGTTGCTTTGCGTGTATTTAAATCATATTCAAAATATTTCCGTGTATCAAAAACACGTTGTAGCCTAGCAACATGTCTTTGTTTGAGGGCATACCGTGTAAATATCCAGCAGACTGTGTTTGGTCCAGTAAATCTGATTGTAACGCCCTCTAATGGTTAAATTCGTATGTATACACAACAACAACACTGGATAGATGATTATGGAAGTTTTTATTGGACTTTATTAGTTGTAATCCACAGAAGACATTCCACAAATGTGTACCATGATTTCCAAATATTTCACTATCCACAAACATGTATTTTTGTATTTGTGTTGTGTAAAGTCACATCCACAAAAATAAAGGGCGATTTGCAAATACGCAAATATCATTCCACGTGTAAAAATGGATGCACAAATGCATACATATCACTTTACATGTAAACCTATAACATTTTTATGTGTAATTAAAATACGTATTTACAGAGTAAGTTATGCGTATTTGCAAATTGCCCTGTATTTTTGTGGATGTGACTTTACACAACACAAATACAAAAATCTGTTTGTGGGTAGTGAAATATTTGTAGATCATGGTACATATTTGTGAATTGTTTTCTGTGGATTACAACTATTATCTACAGATCTGCTGCGGTATGAATCGGACAAAATTCCGTAAACAAACAGGAGGAAAGTTACAAATGTCATGTGGCCCATAAATCCACAGGAAGCGATCTGCAAATGCGCAAATATCATTCCAGGTGTAGAAATAGATGCACAAATGCGTATATATCACTTTACATCTAAACCTTAAAATACATATTTACAAAGTAAAGTTATGCGTATTTGCAAATCGCCCTTTATTTTTGTTGATGTGACTTTACACCACACAAATACAAAAATACATGTTTGTGGATAGTGAAATATTTGGAAATCATGGTACACATTTGTGGAATGTCTTCTGTGGATTACAACTAAAAAAGTCCAATAAAAACTTCCATAGATGATGAAAACTTATATATATCCAACGATTTTTATGGTAACAAACTGCTATACAATGCAACATAAACGAAACTGAATATTAAAAACAGGCAATTTTAATTCATAAGAACGGCATTGACAGATTTTATTAGTTAGATTATAAAATCTAAAGCTTTTTGAAAATACATATAATTTACAAACAGAAATTCAGTGTACCCTGAAATGTAAAGAAGTTTAAATGGCAGTGAGTACATTTTGCATTTTAACTCAAAATTCAAACTGATTCCTGATTGAAGACAATTTAGCTTAGCTTACAAGATTATATCTAGGGTTTAAAATTCACAGAAAACTAAAAAGACATTCAGTAACATAACATCATGTACATAAAATCAACTCTAGCAAACGTGATCTGAAGAATGACAATGGGTGTACAGAAATTACTTAATAATAAAATTGGAAGTACTTATATTATTGTAATTGATTAGTGGTTTCCCACTTTTTGAGTGCAATCTACAATTGCAACTTCTTTATAAACTGAATGAAGTATAGAAAGGCAGCATTTTCAGAATAGGTTACAGCAACAGTGTTAAGGGGCAAGATATTCAACTTAAGTTTGTTTTTCCTCATAAAGTAACCTCTATAAAAACCTTCTTATAAAGAAAAGATGGTCACCACATTTTCATATTGAAATGGTGATAGTGCGGATATGAGTCAAGAGCTATTTTTGTACTTTTCTTGTGCAGGTTTCAATGCTATATAAATCTTACTTTAACCTGGGAAACGTCTTTAACCCTCTGAGACCCGAGCGACTTCACTGTCTTTCAGAGGCTGTAGCAGGTTCAGTTTTATAGATAGAGTGAAGTTACATATATCATATGAAACTGAGACATGCCCACTTTATGATAATCACATGCCGTTTGGGGAAAAAAACATGCAGTTTTTGAATGCAGTATAAATTTGTTATTTTCGCCTATACTAGAATGATGTATTTGGAATATTTCTGCATACTGGGGTCCCTAGACAGTCTCGGAATTGCATAAATTGTGTATCATTGGAAAGCTGACACTTGTGGATCCAATGAGCCCAACTGTAATCATGTGTGATGATGATAGTGCCCATAGTAGCCATATCATTGTAGTGAGACCATTTTTTTAAACAACCTCCCTGTATAAAATGACCTGTGGTGACCTCTAGGATAATCACAGCCTCATGAAACTTTACAACTAGAGACCTAGGGCATTCAGAGGATGGATGGCTTTCCTAGGTAGATTGACAATAAGGGGGTTTCTGAGAAATCTAAAAAATGTCAGAAGTTTTTGATACCAAATTACAGCATAGCTTTTTCTATGGTCTTCCTCAAGGTCTTGGTGTCTTAATGGGGTATTTTGGAGGGATTATTGATAATTTTTTATCAATTCTTGAGTGGTAAAATATGGTTAAATTTAGCACCAAATGTGTGTAACAAATGGTATCAACCCCAAAATTGCTGCAACAACTTATGAGACATGAGTGAGCATAGAAATGGCCATCATATACTTCTATCATAATGTTCTTAGCCCTTATACACTTTTACAATTTATTTTAATTATTAAATTAATTAATTCCTGTTTATTTCTGATTTATGACTAGAATAACTTGACACACAGTGCTGAGCTGCATCTCAAATTAAACTTCAGGTTCCCAGCTTTCAGACGATGCACACCACTTCTATGTGACATCTACTGCTGACCTGCTATCTCCCCCTAAAGACCCCCTGTACCCCCCTAAAAGAGACAAAAATGTGTCTATTGTGGGTCTCAGAGAGTTAATCGAGAAACAGTACTTCTACTTGAGTTGGAAGCACTTCTTCCACCCCTGAGAATGAACTTAATGTGTTAAAAAAAACACAGTGGAAAACCTAAAAACATATTGTAATGAAGACCATACTCTATTAATACTTTCCCCTCAGTTTTAAAATCTCAGAGAATAATTTTGTCCGCATTTTTCAGTTTAACATTACTCTCTCAAGTCTCTGTCCAGGTTGTCATTGTATGGTTGTATGGTGGTAAATTCAGCTTCTGCACTGAAAGTGCCTGAATACATAAAGTAATGTGATCCATAGTCTTGTTAGTCTATCAAAAAGTTGATCTATATTCTTATCTTACTACTAAGGGCAGTGTCAACGTCTCAGGAAGAAGCAGATGATTTTCCAAACATCATCACTCCATCCATTATCACTTTACACTTTAAAACATAAATCCCCATTTATGTTGCCTTGTTGGAGTATTTGCTCACAGTGGATTGCATCAGTTGTGATTGTTAAATGGGATGTAACATTAGTATCCGCCACCTGCCAGGTCCAGCAGTGACCCAGCAGCCTCCTGGGCCTCGGCATCGAGCTGGAGGATCTCCACAGTCTCCAGGTCCAACTCTGTGTCACCCGGCAGCACCAGGTACTGGTACTGGTTAGACTGGTAATAATGTAACTCGATGTACCCGCTGTCTGACAGGGGGTCCTTCTCCATCTCCATCTCCAGCTCCTCGCTGACCTCCCCCTGATGGTATTCAACCGACTCCATGGTGACTAGCTCCTCGTGATCCGGGGTCAAAGGGCACGGTGGGTTTTCAGAGAAAGTTAGGTTATCGGTGTTCAGGATTTGGGGTGAGGGCGTGGAGAGGAGGAGGGCGTGAGAGAGTGGATCTGCATGACAGAAAAACAGAATATGAGTCAAAACGTAAGACATTACTATTAATAACTTGTTTTCATGCAGGCTGGTTAAACAACCACTTGTCAGATTCTTCAGCGAGCACGTGGGCTCGTATAGCGCCATAGGCTCGGAAATAAAACGAGCGGACATAAAGGAGACCAAGCTAGGCTATTGCTGGGTTGCCAAGGTAATAGAAGGTTGTTGCCATGACAATGGAACACAAACACAGGAACAATGTTGCATGCTGAGAAAGCTGCAGAGTGGGAGAAAAGCTGCAGGTAATAAAAGTGTCACAGAGGGCGGCTACTCCATTGATGAAATATTGCAGACTAAAAGAAATTCATAGAGGGTCAAATATGTAAGTTCTTGTGCTAATTAAATGACATGAGCCTGCTGTGAGTCTCCTCATCACTAACCTGATATTTCCATAGAGTCGCACACTGCAGGCACCCCAAATTCAGCTCCTTCCAACCTGCACACAACATGGCAAGATAGTTAGACAACTAGATAAAATACACCTCAGTAAGGGAGTGTCATTAAAATGTACAATTATTCCAAAACAGATCACCCACTACAGGCAAAGTAGCTATATGTTACTGCTCTTGTTAGAAAGCAATCCAAAGAATGTACTGTATCAACACAAACAAACAAACCCAGGAATGCTCACTGAAGTAATATTTTGTAAAGTTGACATTAATGATGATTTTTCTTCCTGTTTTTTACAATTAATCAATGGTAAATGGTAAATGGACTTGCATTTAAATAGTGCCTCTCTAGTCTTCCGACCACGCAAAGCACTTTTACACTACATGTCAGCATTCACCCATTCACACACACACATGCACATTTATACACTGATGGCAGAGGCTGCCATGCAAGGTGCCCATCAGGATCTAATCTAAATACTCATTCACACACCGATGGCACAGCCTCTCCAAATCAATCAATCAATTAATTTATCTATGAAAAACAAAAAACAGTGAAAGATGTCCATTGTAATTTGCAAGAAAGAAAGTCTTCAAATTGTATTTATTTTTAAATATTTATTTATTTATTTTATTATTATTATTATTATTATTATTATTATTATTATTTATTTTATTATTATTATTATTATTATTATTATTATTATTTATTTTATTTTATTATTATTATTTTTTTTTTTTTACTGTAGAAAGCAGTACATTTTCGCATTTGAGAAGCTGGTGCTAGCAAATGGCATTCTTTCTTGTGTTGTCTAATAATGTTCTGTAAAATAATCAACTAATCATTGAAATTATATGTTTTGTCTATAAAATTTAGAAAAAAATAAAAATAAAATAAAACAAATAAGAAATAATAAAAATAATAATACACACACGTGTGTACACATATACACACACAAAATCGTTGTGTATATATATATATATATATATATATTAACTGTGGAAAGCTGGTGCTAGCAAGTGTTTGGCAGTTTTTCTTGAATTGTCGAATAAATTCTGTAAGTTAATCAACTAATCGTATCAACACTAATATTTCGTGTTGACTTTTTGTCTATTATCTGAGTCACATAAATAAATACATAAATACAGTATACCTAACAATTTACAGAGTTAAAGATAAAAAAAAAAAAAAGATTAATTAGCTCATAATGAAAAGAATTTGTTGCACATACTTAAACGGTGTGATTATACTCACAGTGCAGGCTTGTTTAACAGATGGATGTTGGTGCTGTGATAACTGTGGGTCTTCCTCAGCACCTCGAGGAGCGCCGGCCGATACTCTGGACACACACACCACAGCGATCCCTTCCCAACTGACTGATACAAACATACAAACACTCATCAGAAACATTCAAACTGCAACGGCCCATGCAAAGATGTTGACAGTAGACCATATAACAACCTCAACACATGTGGAGGTCATTATAACAATTTCCCAGTTTAGTTGCTGACTCAACTACCGAGCAGCACATCTGGATTCAGTGTGTTGCTCAAGGACATTTCAGTGACATGGATGCTTGAACAGCTGTCCTATAATTAAAGCACACTGTCTTTACTCACTACTCTGAATGTGGTAAACAACATAAGTCATGTGCCCACCTGGCTCTTGTCCCTCTGAATGCGACGGAAGCTCTTGCTCAGGGACAGGTTGTGTCTAACAGAGTTCCTCCAGCCTCCAGTGGCCGTCCTGTAGTAGGGGAAATTGTTCACAATCCAATCGTAGATGTCCTTCACTGGAAGCCTCCTGTCAGGTGAGTCTTCTATTGCCATGAAAATGAGACTACTGAAGGAGTAGGGTGGCTTGGACGAGGCAGTAGGGAGAGGTTGGGTGGGTGCGGAGGACTCTAGCTGAGGCAGTGGTGTGATTTTGTGAAGGGGCTGCAGCGGTAGCAGGTTGCCCCTCTGATGCAGCCAGTTGAGGCAGGTCAGGTCATCCTGGTCAGATGTGTTTGCCGGGCTGAGGCACTGTATGTTTTGTCCTTCGAGGCACTGAGACGCCGTACAGTGTGAAAGAGGCGAGGAAGAGTGAACAGACTCTGCTGTTGCTGGAGAAAGTGAGTCAGGGGACGGGGGGAAGGAAATAGGCGAAAGTGGGAGTGACACACGGCCATTTGAGCAAGTCTGCTGCGGCGAAGAGGAGAAAGGCAGGCACCCTCCAAAAGTGGTAGGACATGGTGACGAGGGCAGCAGTGTGTTGGGGCTATTCTCCATCTCTCTCCCAGGAGGAAACTTCCAGTGTCATTCAGCTGTACCACTGCTGGGAGACATGACAGAAATCACTCAAAGTTACTGCTGCAAGGAAGGATTCATGTAAATCAGGATTAAGAGTTTCCTACTGTAACTGTTGCACATGTTCATACTGTATGTCTTAGCGCATTGATATCTATCACTTACTGTTTATTATATTACTCTGTACATTACTCTGCTCTTTACTGGTTTATGCACTTCTGGTTAGATGCTGAACTGTATTTTTCTGTACCTGTACTCTGCGCAATGACAATAAATTTGAATCTAATTTAATTTAATCTAAAAGTGAGCAATTTTGTACTAAGGACTGAAGTCAAGTCAGTTTTATTTATATTGGGGATGCACCGATACCGGGTCGGATATCGGGCCGATATTGACTCAAATAGCTAGATTGGGTATTGGTGACAATGGAGCTGATTTATTCTATTCAATTCTATGTTTATATACTATATACATTATACATTGAAATTTAAATTCATGTTTAAGTTTTGACCAATTTGTTGCTGCATTAAAAAGGTTTACATTTGAATTGTAATTCCTGTTAATTTTGAAGATTTTTTTCCAAGTTGCTGGTGTACGATTTATTGTGTTAATAATAAATAATAATTCAATAAATGTATATCTATGTATTTATTTGTTAAGAAAGCAATATTTAAGTCAAGCCTGATGTTGCCTTGCACATAAAAGAATGATCCCAGTCACTTCCACACAGTGAGGCATATAGGCCCTACAACTTATTAATTAAAGACTGGTATCGGATCGGTACTCGGTGTCAGCCGATACCCAAAGCCCAGGTATCGCTATCGGTATTGGGACTGAAAAAGTTGGATCTGTGCATCCCTAAGAAAAGATAACAAATAGTCAATATGATTAAGATAAATATGTAAGTAATGAATTGGTATTGTGATTAAGTTATATTATAAGTAATGAATTGGTATTCTGGATTGATAACAAATTTATATTTTGATAAGGATAATTATATCAATAATTAATTTATATTTCTGTATGACACAGATTAAAGGTAATAATTATAGTTAGAATAATTATAAATAATAATAATTATAGTTAGACAAATTTAGGAAAATTTAATTAGAGTATATGTATGCCTCAATAAGGAAGCTTGTTAATAATTAATAATTGACTTATGGAGAAGGGGTGGGATTAAATAAGTTTATACTTCTTCTCACTCCTTTTCGGATATGTAAATCAATTGACAATTTATTTTTCTTACACTTTTCATTGTATGTAAATACTACTTGTTTCTGACTGTCCACTTGTTTGTATGATCATTCTTTTTCTTTATTTCTTTATTTCTTTATTTTTGTATTCTACATGTTCGAAATAAATTTTGAAATGAAAAAAACATGTCTTTCGTACAGAGTAGACAGAAATAAATAACAATAGTGAAATTGCACTGTAAGTATTTGTATTGTTTTTTGTTTCCTTTTTTTTTCAAGGCACATTAAACCAAACTTTAAAAACTTCCTTTCAAAACAAAAACAATAATAAAAAAAACAAACAAACATGCAGACTATCTACTCTCAGGTTTATTCCCACTCCACGTTTTAGACTAAAAGAGCTGATGGAAAAAATGCTGGAGAAAAGAGAAATATCTCAGTTAAATGTTAGCCATCCTTTCCCCTCTGGTGAGCACGTACAAAGTCCACTATGAGAACACTCTCACTCTCTGTAGCCTCCTTAATAAACACACAACATGCTCAGTGGACAGGTGCAGCTCTATTAGAAACTCACTGATGCTCGTATAGCTATACAACCATTAAATGCTTTTAACAAACTTAATAGTAATAGATTGCATGTAAAAATCCAAGTCATAAGGCAGTGAGAGTGTGCAGGCAATGTGATGCCACATGGCTCTGCAACAGTTCAGGAGGCAAATGGCGGAACAATATAAAGTTTCATTTAGTCAAAGAAAACCGCCTTTTCCTCTCTCAGGTGAGCTCACCTGGCGCTGCTTAACGCCTCATATTAACTAGTTACTCACCAAATTAACCAAAACGATAACCCTGGAAGAGTTCAGAGCTCCTTAAATGTCCCGAAAACGCGTCGTTGAAGAGTTAAAGGTGATAGTGTGGTGTTGAAAACTAGCCTCGGAGTCGGACACCTCTCTCTCTCACTCCGTGGTCTGTTGCCGTCCGACGTCTCCATGGAAACCAAAAGGACGCTTTGCAGTGTACGCGCTCACAGGCGCGCTCCCGCTCTGATTATACAGACTCACACCAACCAGCAGAGAGGAGACAGGATGCATCCAACAGGAGAGGAAAGGAGGCCTTTAATGTAAAATTAACCCTTATGCATCTCTAAGGATATTTGTGACTTTTTCATTTTTAATTTGACCATCATTATGGCTGTGTTAAAGCATATATTTGTCCAAAAACTGTAATAGATAGATAGATAGATAGATAGATAGATAGATGGATAGATAGATAGATAGATGGATGGATGGATGGATGGATGGATGGATAGCTAGATAGATAGATAGATAGATAGATACTATAGATAGATAGATAGATAGATAGATAGATAGATAGTAACTTTATTGATCCCGAGGGAAATTCAAGTTTCCAGCATCACAGTTCCATAGTGCAAAA
>CAKALU010058251.1:15949-31375 GCA_916700995.1 Hozukius guyotensis | reverse complement strand
ACCAGTTAGACAATAGCCCCCCAAAGTGGAGCGAGGTCGAGAAAGCGGTGAGGAAGGCAAGAGCAGCTTCAGCTCCAGGACCAAATGGAGTTCCATACCGGCTGTACAAAAATGCTCCAAATGTCCTACGGTTCCTGTGGAGGCTAATGAAGGTGACATGGAAGAAGCAAACCATCCCAAAAGAATGGCGAAGGGCAGGGGGAATAGTAATCCCCAAGGAAAAGGATGCCTCAAACATCGATCAATTCCGACAAATCAATCTCCTGAATGTTGAAGGTAAGATATTCTTTAGCATTGTTGCTCAAAGAATATCAACCTACCTCAACCTACCTAAGAGGCATGTCAGCCAAGACAGCCCAACATTGTCCTGAGCCTTCAGTATCTCAGGATAAATCTCATCCACACCTGGCACTTTGTCCTGAGGAGCGTTTTGACTACTTCAGAGGCCTCTGCCAGGAATATGGTTAAGACTTCGAACTCTTGTTCTCAAATTGTTCTTTCCACAGCTCAACAATACTCCAGTCGGGGTCAGCAGTTCTGCTGAACACAGCCTGATCCAAGCCCTGCTTTCCTTTCGTGAGGTATCTTACGGTTTGCCAGAACTTTTTGAGGCCAATCAAAAGTCCTTCTCCATAGCCTCCTCGAACTCCTCCCACTCCTGTTTTTTTGCTTTGGAGACCGCCATAGCCGCAGCCCTTCTGTCCCCCTGGTACCTGTCTGCTGTTTCAGGAGCCCCTTGGGTCAGCCAAGCCCGAAAGGCCTCCTTCTTCAGTTTGACGGCCTCCTTCACCACTGGTGCCCACTAGAGATGTCCCGATCTTGTTTTTTTCCCGCCAATACGATTGCAGATCGTTGATGAGCCATACATGTGTACAAAAATGATCTGATTGTTTTTTGTTGTTTTGTTTTGTTATAGCTGCTGGTACAAGGCTCCAGACTACGTTTTTTCACCTCCATCCTGATAAATAATTTCAACCATCCCGAAGTCAGTGTAAACCGTCAAAAATTGTGTTTTTTTACAATGTTATTGTCATCTGTAGTGGTTATTTTCAAAAAACACACAATACAAGTTATTAGAAAATATATTATCGTATTTGTATTTAATATTAAATATTCGCTTTGAATAAAAAATAGTTTTAATTATATATTACAAGCTGCTTGGAGCTTGTGTTAGGGAGGTAAACAGGTCATAATTCCCTCTCTAATATCAATTTTATATTGCTGTGAAAACATCTTCATCAAACAACCGTTTCTCGCCAAAAACTAAATTTTACAAGATTACATATGAACACATCTTAACGTTATAATTTACGCTCACCTAATAATATTTTTTACTCAATAGAGCTTGAACTTATCATAATGTAACTCAATGGAACCTCTGTTGATGTTAGCTGTTAGCTCCGTTATTTAGCCAAGAATGACTGTACTGCCTTCCGGCTACTAACATACTTGTCTCCATACCACTGATGTTTTTGTTTTGTTTCAGTAGCGTTTACCCGAGCAACCACATGTGCAGTGCGGTGTGTAGTACTAGTTTCATAGGCGTTATCCTTTCCAAGACGACATCCAGAGACTCCAAGAAAGCCAAGTACTCCAAACTGCTGTATGGTGCATAGGCACAAACAACAGTCAGAGACTTCCTCCCAGCGACTCACAGGAAGAGAGTCCAGTTTCTCTCCAGCCGTTTACTGCTCCACCTCCTGCACCAGCTCTGGTTCCTTCCCCGCCAGAAAGGTGACGTTCCACATCACTAGAGCCAGTCTGTGATGTCAGGGGTCAGCACGCCTAGGTTCCCACCATTGCCTGCCGCTCAGCTCACATTACACCCAATGCCTCTCCCAGTGAGTGGTTGTCCCACAGGTCCATGTTATTCTTTCAGGATCTGCCCGGCTGAGCCCCATGGCCCAAGACTCGGCCGCCAGACGCTCGCCAGTAGGTTCCCTTCCGAAGTCTGGCTCCAGGAGGGAGCCCCGGTTTCCCTATTGGGCGATTCACAGGGACACGCAAACCCCACCACCACGTTAAGGGGCCGATTCTTGGAGAGGTTTATAATTGGAAGATACGTAATTCCTGCTGAGTTTAATTACTCCACAGCACTTGCACACAGAGTGGATGTCAGACAGAAGCGGTGCATTATTGTTATTTTTCCCAAAAACTGTGTGATAATAACCAATTTTACACTAACACTTTGAGACTGAATAACTTCCACATTTACACAGGTTATTCATCTGTCAGAGGGGGTGACAGCCAACCGTTAACAACCAAAACATTGATGCTTTCACGGTCAGCATTAGTGGAAGTTCAGACCAAAATCAGCCCTGCATTAAAAAAACCCACAAGGCACCGTTGGGGTGTGTAGCTTAACGTACCTGTGAGACAATGAAAATACAGTCCAGTCCAGTTTGAGTAACAGATCTGTGAATTTAAATGAAGGAGAGCGCTTTGTTTTTCCAAGCAGTGCCCATGTCGGACTGAACGAGCCCTTAATGTGTTCAGTTTGATTCTCGCAGTAATGGTGGCGTCACTTTAGAGCGCAACACATAAATCAGCTGGGGATTAATCTATAAATGCCGTTTATTCCTGCTGAATTATGTTTTAGAGTAACTTAAGTTGTTGTTAGCCATGTAAAGTTAGCAGCTAAGCTAAGTCTCCATAGGTCGTGTAGAGACCCCACCATGCTACATTTTAAGTGTGCGAAGGAATCGCTGGCTGCATGGTAGTGCAGTGGTTAGCACTGTCGCAGGTTCAAACCCTTCTGTGTGAAGTTTGCAGGTTCTCCCTGTGTTAGCGTTGGTTTTCTCCGGGTTCTCCGGCTTCCTCCCACTGTCCAAAGAATTGCCTGTAGGTGTGAATGTTAGCGTGAATGGTTGTCTGTCTCCATGTGCCAGCCCTGCGATAGTCTGGCATGGTGTACCCCGCCTTTGCCCAGTGTCAGCTGGATCAGCTCCAGCCCTTCAATAGGATAAGCTATTACAGATAATGGAAGGATAGATGGATGGATTGAATCGCTTGAACCCAACTGTGAATACAGTATTAATGAAACAGGGAGTAATGTAATGTTTGTGTTGCATTGGTTAAAAACTAATTGTGGTTGAATTGGTGTGTTCAAGAAAAAAGGCAGTGCACAGCCATTGCACTGTAGTGTTAAGAGACAGGCTGTACAGAAACGTGTAACGATGTGTACTGAAATGTCTGTATTTTGCAGAATACCATGGAAAGTAAAGAGAGAAAATAACTCACACTGAGTCTCAAGTCATTCAAGTGTGCAACAATAGTACAAAAACCTAGGTTTTGATGGTATTTTGGTCAGGGCTATGGAATGGTAATCATTATGCAATACTTGTATTGTACAATACATTTATTAGTTGATTATTATTGGGATCTCTAGTGTGTCTAGCATTGCGTGCTAGAGCAAGGGTGCTTAGAAGTGCTGTGTGTGTGTGTGTGTGTGTGTGTGTGTGTGTGTGTGTGTGTGTGTGTGTGTGTTTGCGTGTGTGTGTGTGTATGTGTGTATGTGTGTATGTGTGTATGTGTGTGTGGGTGTTTGTGTGTGTGTGTGTTAGGGGATGGAAGGGGGGGGACTGCATATTGTATATTTGTATTTATATATGTTTTTATGACTGTTTTGTGCACCTCAACCATTCGAATTTCCCTATTTGGAATAATAAAGTTACACACACACACAAAATATGCTGTATATGAACATTTATTTTCAAGTCATATCATACTAAAAGCAATGAAGGGATGAAAAAGAGATTGTGTGGGTCACTTTAATGTATTGTTAGCATCAGGGAATGGGATGGGGTATTCATAATAATAATAATAATAATAAATTGGACTTATATAGCGCCTTTCGGAAACCCAAGGATGCTTTACAAAGGGGGTTCACAAAATCATACTAATAAATGAAACAGAGGAGAAACTATAGCTAAGTAATTAAAAGAGTGATGTGTAGGAAGAGTCAGCTGAGATCATAGGCCTTGATGAACAGGTGGTGTTTGAGGTGTTTTTTGAAAGTGTCCAGGGATGAAGCATTTCTTATTTCAGGAGGGAGAGAGTTCCAGAGGGCGGGGGCTGCGACGCTGAAGGCTCTGTCGCCGAATGTTCTCAGCCGGGTGTGGGGGGTGGAGAGCAGTCCAGTGTCAGAGGATCGTAGTTCCCCGGATGGAGTGTAGGGGTGGAGAAGGTCGGTTAGGTACTGGGTGGCATGGGCATGGAGGGATTTGTATGTGAGATTGAGGAGTTTATAGTTGATGCGGGACTTGATTGGAAGCCAGTGAAGGTGGATGAGTGTAGGGGTGATGTGCTGCCAGGGCCTAGTGCGGGTGAGAACCCTGGCAGCTGAGTTCTGGACATACTGGAGCCTGTCCAGGGCTTTGCTGGTTACCCCGGACAGGACTCCATTACAGTAGTCCAGACGGGAGGTGATGAAGGCGTGAATGAGGGTCTCTGCCACGGAGTCGGAGAGTGATGGCCGGAGTCGGGAAATGTTTTTGAGGTGGTAGAAGGCAGATTTATTCATCAGTGCAATATAATCACACACATGCTCAGGACTAGCAAATGCAAATGTCAACATCCCCGGAAGCATGTATTATTATTTTTTTTAGCATTTTTGTTGCTGTTGCAGAAGGATCTAGTGAATCATTTCAATTACAATATTTTTTTCTGTAAAATAAAAATATAAATAAAGCCAGAGACACATTCAAAGTTTTGGTAGCGTAACATCTTGACTTTGACGTATGAATCAAAATAAATTTGATGATTGTTTCTTATACAAGCCACAGAGAGCATAGTATTTCAGTGCATGAAAAAAGATTTCATCCCTTAGGCCATAAATGAGAGGACTCAGACATCTTGGAGCAAGAATAAAAGTAATGTAATTAAAATACCTGACATTAATGTATAACATGAAATTAATCTGAAGTAAAGCAGCTTCTATGAGTGGACACCACAGCTGTATGAGACAGAGCAGCAGCTGGAAAGCATGAAGAATTACCGTTCTGAGCCCTTTCCATGTTGACTTTCTATTCTCTCCTGATGCCGCTTTGGCCGCTTTCATTATTCTAAGATAGGAAAACACAATAGTTATACACATGATCAAGAAGTAAAACTGATTTATAGCTGACCGAAGATGACCCTGCCATTTGTAAAAGATGAACATTTCCACAGAGCATATTCTGCGCTGGGTATAGAAGCTGTGAGTCGCAGATACAAAGAAGATGGAGAGAATAACAATACAGGGTACAGAGCTGAGGACGTGAATGATGAGGATACAGTGCAGAACACTGCGTGTGGAGCACAGCTCTCCATGGCGCAGGGGCATGCAAATGGCCACGTAGCGCTCCAGGGTCATTGCTGTCAAAGTAACTGGTGTGACAAAAGTGTACAGAGAAACAACAATATATATAATAAGACACAACCATATTTGAATGGTAAAATGAAAATAGCTCAAAATGAGCAGGATATCAGTTATGAGTAAAATCAGGCAATCAGACAGTAGTGTTATAACAAATAAGATATAGCGCATGGTTGTGTATAATTCTTTCATAAAAAAAGTTGTGATTAGAAAAAGGTTGATGCAAAGGAAAACTGCCACCAAAACCTGAACTAAAATGACCCGATCATTAATCTGGTGCATTGAGTATTCACCACCAATCACTGAGTTATTGGCTGCCATATATTTCTGTGTTATAACCAGCTGTATGGGTCTTAGTTGATTAACAAAAACACAATACACATCAGCACATATACATATATCACATATAACCACCATAGATTTTACATATAAGACCCTCAGATTATCAAACCCTGCAGAAACGTGGCATTGTGGCATACCGCTCCATTGACGACTGTCTTCTGCTGGGCTCCGTGCAGCATTCTGAGAGAGGATTGTGTATGGAGACTTTATAGGGGCAACTATAACACCAGGGGAATCAAACTTTGCTCTTCACAATGTCGTCATCACTAATTATTGCTAAAAAAATGCTGAGATATGTTTCACAACATGTAGGCAGCTTGTCATACTGTGGCAGAGGTCCATCCATTCATCCATCCACCCATCCACCCATTTCCACCACTTCTCCAGGTGCAGGTTGCAGTAGCGGCCCAAATGTCTTTTTCCCAGACATGTCCAGCGCCTCCCAGAGGATTCCAAGGCATTCTCAGGCCATATGGGATATGACAGCATGCGTCTGCCCCAGGCTCTCCTCTCAGTTGGTCCTGCCCTGAATACCTCCACCAGGAAACATTCGGGAGGCATCCTAATCAGATGCCTGAACCATCTCAACTGGCTCCTTACAATGCCAAGAAGCAACAGTTGTACACTGTCCTCCTTTTGGAAGTCCTCACCCTGTCCTTGAGGGTGAGCCCATACATCCTGTGAGGGAATTTAATTTCTGATGCTTGCATCCAAGATGACTTTCTTCTGGTCTCTCAAAACGCATGACGATGTGAACTGGTAAATGGAGATCTTTGACCTCCATGCCCAGACACACCATGCTGACTTCAAAGAACTAGCGGTGATGAAGGACGACTGTTGCGTCGCCTCTTGTCACCTTGTATCTTGACCAGAAAGTTGCATTTAAACAAACTGCAAAGACTACAGCCGACGGCCAGTTAGCACGTACGTTCTGCGCCTGCGTGAGAGGTAGTCTGCATTCTTCATTCAAAAAAGGAAATGGGAAGAGCGAGGACTGTGGATATACAAGCCGTTGTTATGATACGTTCATAAAACAAAGCAGTGTTTGCCGACCATTTTCACACCACTCTCACTCACCAATTAGCTTCATTCTAGATCGCCATGTCATTGTGAAAATATCCGTGTATTGGAATGGTGATGAGGACAAATAAGAAGAGCCTTCTGTGTGTCCCCTTGACTTTACTCGTTGGCTTGCTTTCTTCACTTCTGTTTCTCTTCTTGTGCACTGATTCGCTTAAGCTGAGCAGCAAATCAGAGCGATTTCTCTCGCCGACGGGCTCCGCCGCTGATTCAACATGCTGAATCAACATTTTTCCTGCCAACAGGCCCTTTTCATAGAAGCCATTTTGACATGTCATTGCAGGGTAGACACAGGTGAAATTAATAACATTAATTATGGCCCTGTTCCATTTATGTGGGCCAGGGCCCTTGTATAGTGCATGCTGGCTCACTGCGATGGCCGTGACACTAAATAGAATTGGACCATAATTAATTGGATCAATTACACCTGTGTTTACCCTGCAATTACATGACAAAATGCTTGCTGTGAATAGGGCCTACTGGGCTGCAAATTCTCCATTTGGGACAAAAACGTACTACCCCATGCCTGTATGCAGGTTAGAGTAATAGGTGCCTTTATATAGCCTCTACGTTAATGTGAGAGTGAATGGTTGACTGCCTGTATGAGTCAGCCCTGTGATGGACTGGTGACCTGTCCAGGCTGTACCCCAACTCTCGCCCAATGCCATCTGGGCAATAAGCTCCAGATCCTGCATAGTGTAACTGATTATAGATGATGAATGGATGGATGGTAGAGTTGGCCAATAATAACTTCATTGCTTTGCAGTACAAAATAACCATTTAGCCAGAATATGATTACATACATTTCTGCTAGGGATGGACTGATCTGACTTTTTTTTTCTCACAATTCTAATTCCGATACTTAAACTTCGGGTATTGGCCAATACAGAGTACATATCTGTTACCAGTTCTCTTATTTTTCCCCAATTTAAAATCGTTTTACCTCACTGCATGGAACTGATTGTGGTCATTCTTGAAAGTATCATGAGGATATAACTGCACATACTGTAAGTTCCTATGAGTGGAAGCTATGATTGACTATTTAGTAGTGACATAAGCTCAGATCAACAAATGAACGGAGAACAGAAAAGTTAACAAAGAATGCCAGCTAGGTGACTAGAGTGAGTAATAACTGCACGCAAACATTGATAGACAAAGCAATATTTTGCACAAGGGATTGCTTTGGAGCTCAAAATTCACTCTAAAGTCTGTTGTCCTTATACAAATCACTGAATTGTATAACGACAGTAGCTATAAAACATTGACTGTCACATCGGTCCGATTCTGGATCTGCTTAATAATGTCAGTATTGGGGCCTTCAACAGTCTGTGCTGAAGAGGGTCAGTGTTTTGTCCATGGTTTAGGAGGACATGGTAGCAATTAATTTCATGTCATTGTAGACTGTTTTAATGCTACAGGAGTTGAGTATAATCAACATATATAACATGGCATAGCCTGCAATGACTTAAACAATCCAGTCATCTCAAACAAACAGATTCAAGAATATAAGAAAAGAGAGTATCCAGCCGCATCTGGGGCTGAAATTGTAAACCCCATCATACTTATTTTGCATTGATGACCCACTCATAATAATAGCAATAATGACTTTATTTGTATAGCATGTATCTAAACGAAGTTACAAAGTGCTTCACAAAATGCATGAGAATAAAACAAACAAGATAAATAACCATGCAAAATATAGCAATGACAAAAACAATGATAAGAACTATAAAATAGTGCGCAGAGAGGCAAAAAAGAATAAAATAAAATAAAACAAAACAAAAGTTACAAATCCAAACCTCAAAAAAGGTTTGAGCTCAAAAAATACAGTTACAATGATAAGAACTAAACAAATAATACGCAGAAAGGCAAAACAGAACAAAATAAAATAAAACAACACATTAACAACCACTTACAACAAGCAAACCATAAAAGTAGACACAATAACAAACATTGAAATTTTAAAAAGGAGCGAATAGTTATTACAATTTGTGAGTGACATATTAAAAGAATAAAGGGGCATTACAAAAATGAGTAACAATGCATAAACAGCCATACACAAAGACTTCAAGAGGGCATTTCCGTACCATGTGGATGAAGGTACCGGGGACCTTCATAGGACATAAGCTGCATGATGGATCATTCAGATTGCCCTAAAGATGTAGATTATGTGGATTCAATATGACTTTATGGGGTTTATAGTTGAACAGTGTATTCATCACAGCAATGCAAACACAGTCATGGGCCAATGAAACTAATTGGAGTTAATACTCACTGAGAAAAAAAACAATTTATATATCTTTATGAACATTTTCTGTTGCAAAATTAGGGCTTTAATTTGTCAAATGAAAAGAATTGTTCTTGACAAAGCCACAGAGAACATAGTATTTCAGTGCAAGAAAAAGCTTTTCATCCCTGAGGCCATAAATGAGAGGACTCAGACATCTCGGAGCAAGATAGAAACAAATGTAATTAAAGTACCTGATATTACGGTATAACATGAAATCAATTTCAAGTACAGCAGCTTCTATGAATGGGCACCACAGCTGGATGAGACAGAGCAGCAGCTGGAAAGCATGAAGAATTACCGTTCTGAGCCCTTTCCATGTTGACTGTCTATTTTCTCCTGATGCAGCTTTGGCCACTTTCATGATTTTAACATAGGAGAATATAATGATGATACACATGCTCAAGAAATAAAACTGATTTATAGCTGACCGAAGATAAATCTGCCAAGTCTCTAAGATGAACAACTCCACATTGCACATCTTGTATTGTTTGTATAAGCTAAGAGAAGCTGATGCAAAGAAGATGGAGAGAACAACAATACAGGGTACAGAGCTGAGGCAGTGAATGATGAGGATACAATGCATAGTGTTGCGAGTGGAGCACAGCTCTCCATAGTGCAGAGGCATGCAAATGGCCACATAGCGCTCCAGGGTCATTGCTGTCAAAGTAACTGGTGTGACTAAAGTATATATAGATGACAAAGTGTAGATAATGAGACACAGCCATATTTGCATGGTCATCTGAAAATAACTAAAGATGAGCAAGACATTTGTTAGAATCAAGATCAGACTATCAGACAGTAATGCATTCGCAAATAAGATGTAACGCATGGTTGTATAGAAGAAATCTTTCATAAAAAAGGTTGTGATTAGCAAAAAGTTGATGCACAGGAAAAGTGCTACAAAAACCTGAACTAAAATGACCTGGGAATTAATGCTTCGCATTAAGGATTCACCAGCAGTCACTGAGTTGTTGTGAGCCATGTATTTCTCTGTTTTTAGATTCTGATGCCCAATGTGGTGATTAGGTCAAATAAGTTCAATATGAAAGACTTCACTGCTGCAACTGCAATTTGCATTGACCAAAACAAAAACAATACAAACCAGTAGCATATGACATACATGTGCAATGAATTTGACAGAAAGACAAACAACATGTTAAAAGGCATACAATCTTTAAGTGTACCAAACCATCCCTGCAATAGTATTGCATTGTGACACACAACTCCATAGACAAAGGTCTTCTGCTGAGCTTGGTGCAGACAGAGGACTGTGCCTGGAAACTTTATAGGGGCAACTATAACACAAAGGGAACGCCATGTCAAACTTTGCTTACCACAATGTCGTCACCACTAATTATTGCTAACGACATGCCTCATAGGCTGTAGTAACTATTGTTACTCACTTGTGTGTGTTGGAGAGATGTTTGACCTACTGTACACATCAAGTTTGCAGGTGTAAGAGCGAAGGCAAAGTTTAGGGCCGGGTTATGCTAGACGTGTTGTCTGACAAAAATGTTAATAGTTGTTCAGAATCAGAATCTTGTTTATTGCCAGGTGTATGAGGTATACACTACGAATTTGCTTTGGTTTTGTTGGTGCAAATAAGCAGTAAAAATAACAATAGAATAGTTAAAAATGTTAGAATACCACTATACAATATACAATATAAGATATAAACAAAAAATAAACATAATATAAACAGATACAGGCAAATATTGCCGGTGTGCAACAATCAGGTGCCAGAGTTCCTCCTGAAGTCCACCGCCATCTCCACTGTCTTCAGAGCGTTGAGCTCCATGTGGTCCTGCCTGCACCAGGATGCCAGATGGTCAACCTCCCATCTGTAGGCAGACTCATCACACTTTGAGATGAGGCCAATGAGGGTAGTGTTGCAAACTTAAAGCTGCAGTAGTCAGTATATTTTTGGCATCATTGGACAAAAATTCCATAATAACCTTTCAGCATATTGTAATTCAAGTGTTCTGAGAGAAAACTAGACTTCTGCTCCTCCTCATGGCTCTGTTTTCAGACTTTAGAACATCTAGCCAGTGACCGGAGACTTTGACCAATCACAGGTCATTTCATTGAGAGAGCGTTCCTATTGGCTGTGCTCCGGTCATGTGACCAGAACTTGGCGTTTCTTCACCAGATTTTACAATGGCGGCGTCACAAACTTTCTCATTTTACAGCTAAACCGTGCACAACAAGATGATTCTGAGAACATCTGAGGAGAGAAATAGACATTACAGTAACAGAATATTGATTAATATTTGATCAGCGCTGCCTAGTTTGACCGTTTGATCAGAGTTTGCGAGTGATTGACAGCCGGCTCTCATAGACAGCAGATGGACAGCAGACCTCAGATCAGTTCTGACTGCTTGTTTTCCTCCAGTCTGTGAAATCTTGCAGATGCCGTTAGGAGCACCGGAGGACACCGGAGGACACAGAGGAACATGATTTTTTTCAGGTTACCTGTTTCATGTACTACTGTCACGATAAAGCGATTTATAAAATAAAACACAAAATGAAAGTGTCCGAGAGCTTCTCATATTTTATATTATTAGTAACATTTATTCACATTGCTCAGCTCCACCCTAACCAGCTGAATGAGCTTCTTTTGTGTGAACATTTAGAAAATGTTGATAACCAACACTCACATTTTGACATCATCAACATCTTAAATTCAGCATCATGTGCATGTTTTTTTTCTTATGCATTTCTTTACATTTTCGATGCGTCAAGCTCACACTATTAAATTCACATCAGATTAATGTCATAGAAAACAAAACAGTGTTGTTACTTATTTTACTATCTGTCCACATATCACTGTATCACATCACTTCCCTTCACATTCCCTTCATCATCTGTAGTTCACATGCATGTATTACATGCATTCACAGTTAGTGGGATGACTGGCACTGCATGGAGTCAACGAAAAAGGTGTATGCTGGAGTGGATCCACTTAGGTTCATTCTTATGGAGTCATTTAAATGTTCTTCCGTCAGTCTTGTTCTGAACTTAGATTTCATGACATTCATGTCAGAAAAAGCTGCTTCACAGCGGTATGTAGACCCAAACAGAGCAGACCTTTTCAGAGCTGCTTGGTGAAGGTTCTTATAGTTTTCTGGCTCTACTAGAAATGCTGTGAATGCTGTTGAGATTTTAGCTGGACATCATTTTAGACGTTTATAACCTCCATCTCCATCTCCACAGGATTAACACAGAACAGTTCAGCTATCTGTCCTGAAATCTCCCCTATGTCCACCTTCATGAAGGGGTTGGCAATAAATGTCACACACAGGACTCAAGTTTCTCAAAGCCACTGAATCTGTCTGCAAACTCCTGCCAAAGCTTGGACAGTAGGTCACAGTACTTATGTAGGTTCACAACGTCCCCTGCATGGCTTTCCAACATCTGAGGGGAAGTGCTGAAACCTTTTGTTTTTCACTTGCTGAATGTAAAATGAAAAAACACCACTTTTCAGAGATTTAGCAATAAGCAACAAAAGATAGAAAACAGTTCAGTTTTTTCCCTCACGAGTGAATCCTCTTCTCGAACATAAAGGATCTCTGCATCTCTGGATCTCGCTGCTGCATGCCGCTGTTGTGTGTGTGTGTGTGTGTGTGTGTGTGTGTGTGTGTGTGTGTGTGTGTGTGTGTGTGTGTCAAACTCCGACACAGAGAGCAGAGGACAGAAGCAGCCGCATTTGGCGCTTGGCAGATGTTAATTTCAGACCCTGGAGGCATCGTACAGAACCTTCAGTACTGTAGAAAACAAGTACGTCACGTTTTTAGAAGTTTGGCATCAACTTGGTAACGAAGTATCGGTTCTCGTGACATCCCTATTATCAAATTTGTTTACATATTCTTTGAACCTTTGGTGAGCGACTCAGAAACGGGTCGCGAGCTACTGTTCGCTCGTGAGCGACGTGTTGGAGACCCCTGGTGTACAGGGAGAAGAGCAGTGGGGAGAGGACGCAGCCTTGGGGGCACTGCTGCTGATGGTCTGGGTGTCAGAGACTTGCTTCCCCAGCCTTTCGTGCTGACTCCTGTCAGTTAGAGTCCACAAACAGGATCCTGGCATAGGAGCCAGGGGAGTCAAGGTGCTGGAGAATATAGTGAAGGGCTATGTTTACTGCGTCGTCTACAGACCTGTTGGCTCTGTAGGCGAACTGCAGTGGGTCCAGCAGGGGGTTGGTGATAGTCTTTAGGTGGTGGAGCACAAGGCGTTCAAAAGTCTTCATTATTACAGAGGTCAGAGCAACGGGTCTGTAATCCTGAAGACCTGTGATCCTTGGCTTCTTGGAGACCGGGATGATGTTGGAGGCTTTGAAGCAGGCAGGCACCCTGCAGGTTTCCAGTGATGTGTTGAAGATCCCTGTAAACACTGGAGACAACTGATCTGCACAGTGCTTCAGGGTTGCAGGTGAGACAGCGTCTGGGCCGGCTGCCTTGTGGGGGTTTTGTCTTTTGAAAAGCCTGTTGAGCCTGTTGACCTCCCCCTCCTGGCTGGAAAGAGGTGTGAAGGGGGGGAGGGGTGTGCACAGGCTGGGTGCTTGTGGAGAAAGCTGGGGGGTGCTGGTGTTAGCTGCTGATGGCTGGGGGGAGAGGAGATGCAGTCTGGGCTGGCACTTTGTCCATCGAATCTACAGTAAAAGTCATTCAGCTCATTTGCAAGTCGGAGGTCATTTGTGGAGTGTGACGATTTGGGCTTGTAGTTTGTGATCTGCCTCAGCCCTTGCCAGACTGAGGCAGAGTCGTTGGCTGAGAATTGTTTTTCTAATTTATTAGAATACTGCCGTTTGGCTTCCCGCCTTGCCAAACGCGTATTCAGCTTCTTTAAAGCCCTCTCTGTCACCATTCCTAAATGCCTCTTCCTTGACCAAACAAAGCTGTTTGAGCTTGGCTGTGAACCAGGGCTTCTCGTTGTTGTAGCGAACCCTGGTGCGTGTCGGTATACAGCTGTCCTCACAGAAGCTGATATATGACGTCACAGCATCTGTGTATTCGTCCAGACTGTCAGTGGCGGTCTTAAACATCTCCCAGCCCGTGGGGTCCAGGCACTCACGCAGATCCACCACCGCTTCGCTGCTCCACTTCTTGGTACTCCTCACAACCGGTCTAGCCAGTTTGACCCTCTGCCTGTAAGCGGGGATGAGGTGGACCAAGACGTGGTCGGAGTTTCCCAGCGCAGCGCGGGGAACGGCGTGAAATGCGTTGTTGATGTTGCAGTAGCATTTGTCAAGAGTGTTCTCCTCTCTGGTTGGACATTTAATAAACTGTCTATATTTTGAGAGTTCCTGTGTTAAGTTCCCTTTGTTACAGTCCCCAAGGACGATAACTAGAGAGTGCAGGTTTTTCCTGTCAACCTCCTGTATCTGATCGGCAAGCAGCCCCTGCGCCAGCTCCACGTTAGCTTGCGGCGGGATGTAAACACCGACCAGAATGAAGGGAGAGAATTTACGTGGTGAATAAAAGGGTTTGCAGTAAATTATGAATTATGTTTCCAGATCTGGAGAACATGTCCGCAGAATCACTGCCACGTCCTTGCACCAGCCGTCCTTAATGTAGAAACAAATTCCCCCACCATTTGATTTGTGCGATAACTCCGGGTCGCGGTCGGCTCGGAACAGCTGGAAGCCAGGAAGCTGCAGCGCAGAGTCCGGTATAGATCCCACAGCCATGACTGCCACACACAAAAGTGGGGTGAAAATATTGCTATCATCAGTGCTTGAAGTGGGAAAAAATAGGTGCCAGTACTCCCCTTATTTGCATGATGGCGTGTGTATCAGCCGGTATCAGCAATCTCTTGCAACTTATACCTATTTATTTTTTATTTCTTTAAGCATGTTATACTGTGTCAGTCATAATCAGTTGTGATTTTATTGTTGTATTATTCAATTCAATTCAATTCAATTCAATTTATTTTTGTAAAGCATCAAATCACAACAGAAGTTATCTCAAGACGCTTTATATATAGAGCAGGTCTTAGACCGTACACCATAGTTTAGAGACCCAACAAGATCCACCAAGCGCGCTGTGGCCAGGAAAAACTCCCCGATTAGTGGGAAGAAACCTGGAGCAGAACCGGGCTCTGGGTGGGCGGCCATCTGCCGAGACCGGCTGGGGGGATAGATAGATAGAGATAGAGAGAGAGAGAGAGCGAGAGAGAGAGGGAAGCAGCCACAATAATAGCCCAGCAGCTGTAATAACTAATACAAGTAGGACTAATAACACAAAACCAATAGTAGTGGATGTAAAAGAGTGATAATACAACTATCGGAATTGATATCATTGGGTCGTCCTCAGACGGGCTTTCAAGCGGAGCTTCCAGCTATCTCAGTCCACCATACATCTGG
>CAKALU010058251.1:0-15929 GCA_916700995.1 Hozukius guyotensis | reverse complement strand
CAGCACTGACTGCTCATATTTCAGAATAAAAGCCTTGTGTTAACAAATGAAGGGATTCTGTCTATAGAAAAAACGCCTGAGGGCTTTTATTTTGAAATGAAAGCAGGAAGTGTTGATTTAAAAACAAGTTTACTTAACTTTACTTTTTTTTCATCTCCGTAACATATTCTACAGATAAACCTCGAAACTGTAGTAAAGTCTTGCTGGTATGAAGTTAATATACAGTCACTAGATCACTTTAACTGTCTGTGACATATTCTACAGATGTCTAGACATGTAAACTGTATTATGTAGCTGATATGATGTCCATATACAGTCAATAGATCACCTTCACTGTCTGTTGCTGCTGGGACACGCAGCTGAGACGCGAGGGGCTCGCGTGTAAAATAGGCGAGCCTTCTATTCTATAAAATAGACGCGCGTCTGACGCGCGTGAGACGCGCGTCTCATGCGGGCAGTGTGTCCACTCTAACCTGTTAACATGGACGCCGAAATAAAAAACAACACGCCACGCGAGACTCACGCGAGCCTCATGCGGGCAGTGTGTCCACCACTTTAGACCGTACACCATAGTTTAGAGACCCAACAAGATCCACCAAGCACGCTGTGGCCAGGAAAAACTCCCCGATTACTGGGAAGAAACCTGGAGCAGAACCGGGCTCTGGGTGGGCAGCCATCTGCCGAGACCGGCTGGGGGGATAGATAGATAGATAGATAGAGAGAGAGAGAGAGAGAGAGAGAGAGAGAGAGAGAGAGAGAGAGAGAAGCAGCCACAATAATAGCCCAGCAGCTGTAATAACTAATACAAGTAGGACTAATAACACAAAACCAATAGTGGTGGATGGAAAGAGTGATAATACAACTATCGGAATTGATATCATTGGGTCGTCCTCAGACGGGCTTTCCAGCGGAGCTTCCGGCTATCTCAGTCCACCATACATCTGGCTAGCTCGCCAGCACTGTCCAGCATCTCTCCTCAGTACGTCCATGTATGTTGGTGTGGGACGTCCCTGTGATCGATGCCCGTGCGTTGGTTCCCGCAGCACCAGCATGCTTGCTGGGAGTTCTTGATGTCTTTGGCAGTGACCGAGAAGTCTCATTCTCCAGGCTGCCACTTTGTCACCTAGTCTTGGTAGTCCCTCGTTAGCCTTGGTAGTCCCTTGTACAGACGTAGTTAATTAATGATGGTAGCAGTTGGTGTCAAGCAGGCAGGTAAGTTATTATACTTGGGTCATGCATCTTCTATTGTAGGCCTATAATTCTCCAATGATATTCCAACTGGAACATTAAAGTGTTAATACTTAAAGTGCTTTCCTGTGTTATTTGTAGTATCTCTCTATAAAATATCATAGGATGTCTAGAGACTGGTATCAACAGCAGCCATCCAAACAGACAGGTATGTATGCAGAGCTGAGGTGTGTGAGCTGTTCATCCAGGTTTTAGGAGAAGTGTCCCATTCAAGATGCACCTCCATATTATACAGAGACGCATTATGAATTTCAACAGTGAATAAAAGATACTACTGTAGGAGATATTAGATTTGGGGGTCCTCCCTCAAAAAAGATTTAAGGTTTTTGACTTAAAACTATGCAATTTTACATCATTTTGGACCATTATTATGTTGTGACCTCACCAGGTCTTTGGGGACAAAGAGCGGCCTGCAAGGCCAGGAGCCTTAAGACAGGCCTACATGTAAGATGAAAAGCCTTAACAAAGGAACAAAGACTAACCGCCAGTTCTTTGAAATCTCCCACCTCTGTGCGAGATTTCATTTGAATCCAAACATGGGTCTCCCATTGGATGAGGCTCACGGAGCTGTGAGAAAGTTTCCGGTGACACGCGATATAAGCGGAGCGCACCTACAAGGACGTCCCTTTCCATCGCAACTTCGTTTGCTCCAGGAGGTACCAACGCTGCAATGTTTCCCTTTAAAACCTAGGCACAGTTCCCGACCTCGCTGGACGAGTTAAGTTACTGTTTGTGTTCATCGGACATTTAGATCCCTCATACCTGCAGAAGGAGGAAACGGACCCCAGTTCTTCACGAAGGAAAAGACGACCGCCTTTTTCTTTCACTGAGTTGACTATGGCTGCTTTCCCTCTGCTGCCACATGGAGAATCAGCCCTGCCATTCACCCGCTGACGAGCGTAATAACAGCCCGTTATTGCCCGAGCTTGCGCAGCGCCGCCGGACCAATCAACGGACGATACACACCATAATCGCTTCGGAGAAGCGTCCCAAGTAAGAGGCTTGTGTCTGGGCAGAGACTAGTTTAATCGTGTGTTACAATAAGTTTATAACTTGTTTATTTGTGTTGAATGTACGGACCGCTGAGTCCGCTTGTTTTGCTGCTTTGCTTTGTTTACTGTTGTTGACTGTTGTTGACTGTTGTTAGCTGTATGCCCCACGCCATGGGCTTTTTTCTTCTACCACGGTAAAGATCGGTAGCTGTATTTTATCAGTTAAAAGACCAGTGCACGGCCGACAAACCTGAGTTCGCCTGCCGGGCTTCTGAGTGATAATAATACAGCTATTACATCTTTCTCGCAGCAGTTAGGATTCCTGTTGCTGCTTTGTTTACTGTGTTAACAGTGCGCCCCACGCCGTGGGTTTTCTTGTGTTAGTTTCTGCCACCACGGTAAAGATCTGTAACTGTATTTTATCAGTTAAAAGACCAGTGCACGGCTTACAAACGTGAGTTCCCCTGCCGGGTTTCTGAGTGATAATAATACAGCTACTACGTCTGCGCTCTGAGCGCGCCTTTCTTTTCTCTCTTCTGCTAACCCACACACACACACACACACACACACACATTTTACTGACAACGTGGGGACCACGTTCTCGATTGTGCTTTGCCTTTAACTTTCGCGGCCTCGTCCACCATTAGGAGCAACCCCTCACGTCCACCTCGTGCTTCCTCTTGTTCCTCCCCCCCACTCACACACACACCCACTCACACACAGGTATACACACACACACACACACACACACGCACACACACACACACTCTTGCCTTTATGTTTGTTTGATTCTAGTGTAGTGCTAAGAGCTGCTTTGTAGGATAGCCATTTGTTTTCTGAGAGTATTGTTGATTATTAATTACCATTGCTTGAGTACTATTGATTATAGATTGATGGTGTTAGAGAGTTGTTGATTACTGATTGATATTGCTAAATTTAAATAAATTGTTTTTACTTTTAAATAGCAGTTGTCTGTGATCATTTGTGCATATGTGTTGTAATAACAGCTGGTTGTGAGAGTCAGTGCTCGGATTCAGCCTTCACTGTTCATCTCATAAATGTAAAGTAGTGTTAAAATACCGGCATTTGGAGAGAACAACCCTTTTTGAGACTATATTAACGTTTTGGTTATTGGTCCATGATTCCAGGGTGGTGCCCTGTTTATTATTAATGTTTATTGATCATTTTTATTAATACTAATAATTCTATTGCTATTATTAATTAATTTGCTAATAACCAAACCTGTTCCTACCAAATCCCTACAAGTATTACTAGTTAAATGATTATTTTTATTATTTATCACAGTCTTCATCTGAACATTTAATTCTTCTAGAAATATTTGCCCTGTAAAATCATATTCTATAAATCAGAAGAGCAGATTCAGAAATCGTTTAAATAATATTTCATTTATTATATTTGTTCACAAATTAAAAAAAGTTACGACGAGCAGTTCTCTAATTATTTTACAAAAAGTATGTGAACACTGTATTGATAAATTATAGCACCCTCATTCCCCCCCACCCCACTCCACCCCCCGTGGCGTGTGTCAGCTCGTCCAGATGCTCCCCACATAGTTTTTATGTTCACATGGCTTACCTCTTCCTAACATACACCGACCAAGCAAACTCTACCGAATGAGGTGCAAAAATTGTCTACTACGAGCGATGTCACTCTCTATTACATAGAGAGAGTGATATTGATTAACGGTCAGTTACTGTCAGTGTCTTGACCAGTGAAAATAGTTTGGAGGTGCATGAAACTTTGCATAAATAGAGGCAGGGTGAGCGGTTCTCCAAACAAGCAACACGTCGCTCAGCCTGTATGCTGAAGCACGGAGAAGGTTAGGACATCTTCGTTGGGAAAAACTGAAACAATCTGATGTCTGCTCATTCGCATCGTGTCCAGTTAGGAAGAGGTGTTATGAGGTGCGGCGCAAATAATCTGGCGCTGCGCCTATATGAATCGCTGTTATGAATCTGTCAGAGAACCTGATATGGAGAGGGCAGAGAAGAGCAGCTTGTGAGAAGTTCAGGTATGCAAGAAAAAGTCACGCCATGCCAAGGACTAAAATGTATAAGTGCCGCTACTGTGTACTCATGAGTACTGGCCCACTTCGAGCACTGGCCATCATAGGGGGTGCAATAGTCATTTATATATGGGGATAGACCTATCTAAGTGTTACGGACTAGTGAGTTAGCTTACCGAGTTAGCAGGTCAGTTGGCGGGCTAGCTGCCAAAGTGGCAGTAGGCAGTATATTTTTGGCATCATTGGGCAAAAATCCCATAATAACCTTTCAGCATATTGTAATTCAAGTGTTCTGAGAGAAAACTAGACTTCTGCTCCTCCTCATGGCTCTGTTTTCAGGCTTTAGAAAATCTAGCCTGTGACGGAAGACTTTGACCAATCACAGGTCATTTCATTGAGAGAGCGTTCCTATTGGCTGTGCTCCGGTCATGTGACCGGTACTTGCCGTTCCTTCACCAGATTTCACAATGGCGGCAGCGTCACAAACTTTCTCATTTTACAGCTAAACCGTGCACTACAAGATGATTCTGAGAACATCAGAGGAGAGAAATAGGCATTACAGTAACAGAATATTGATTCATATTTGATCAGCGCTGCATAGTTTGACTGTTTGGTCGGAGTTCGCGAGTGATTGACAGCCGGCTCTCATGGACAGCAGATGAACAGTAAGTAAGTAAGTAAGAATTGTTGTGTTTTCGTTACCTTCGAATGAGCTGATTATATCTACATATGGAGCGGGTCCTCTTCGCGGAGCCGGCCGCCATGTTTCTACAGTAGCCCAGAACAGACAAACCACTGTGTTAACTTTTCCTGCTTTGGCCAGAGTCAGTAACATTTCTCACTCCGGAGTTAATCCCCCGTCACTCCACTCAGCCGCCAGGAAACAAGACACAGGAATCCTCTGTTGGTCTTGAGCAGCTGCAGGATTAATTTCTGCAAAACTGCAGCCTCCACTGTACGTTCACTTAGATATTCTCAGAGCTAAGCTATCTCTGTCTTCTGCTCTACTAGCTTACTTGTTCTTCCTAAAAAATGGATCAGGCAGCTGCAGCTGATTCAGAACGCTGCTGCTAGAGTCCTCACTAAGACCAAGAAAGTGGATGATATCAGTCCAGTTCTGAGGTCTCTACACTGGCTCCCAGTCTCTCAGAGAATTGATTTCAAAATACTGCTGCTGGTTTACAAAGCACTAAATGGTTTAGTGCCAAAATATATTTCTGATCTTCTGCTATGTTCTGAACCATCCAGACCTCTCAGGTCATCTGGATCAGGTCTGCTTAGTGTCCCCAGAGTCAAAACTAAACATGCAGAAGCAGCATTCAGTTTTTATGCACCAAATATTTGGAACAAGCTCCCAGAAAACTGCAGGACCGCTCCAACTCTGAGTTCTTTTAAAACAAAGCTTAAAACTTTCCTGTTTGCTGCTGCCTTTAATTAGAGCTTTTGTGTTTTATTCTATTTTAGCTTCTATCCTAGCTTTTATTTTTAGCTTGTTTTTATTTTCTAATCTTTAATGTTCTTTTGCACTTTGTCGCAATGTTCTTGAATGTTTATGTAAAGCACTTTGAATTGCCCTGTTGTTGAAATGTGCTATACAAATAAAGCTGCCTTGCCTTGCCTTGCCTTGCCCACGCACATTCGCCACCGCTCTCTCTCTCTCTCTCTCTCTCTCTCTCTCTTGCTTCACTACTCACTTTCCATGTACACACACACTCCACACACTAACTCTGCTAATCTCCAAGTGACCTACGCTACTCTTCAACAGCTCTAGATAGGGCCATTCACATTTCCTCGTCGGCATGTTCTTTCTCATATAGTCTTGATGCTGCATTGGTTGCTTTCAATTTGTGGCTCATGCAGTGCAAAATAGAAGTTGGACAATCTAAATGAGTCACATGGGATAACACAGTTTTGATTTTGGGAGAGATATGTGTATATACATACTTTGGGTTTTGGCTGGTAAACTCAATATATTATCTTTGAAATCCTTTGTTGTTCCTACATTTGTACTCACAAATCATTGAGTCAAGGAAACAAATTGAGTTCAGTGTTTAACAGGACAATAAACACAAGCAGTTGTACTGTAAAAAGCTCCCACTTTGGCCATATTATCTAAACCACCCATCTACACATGAAAGTAAAAGTCAGTGTACTGGAAGTGTTGGTTTGATGAAACACAACTGTACTAATTGTCACTGTGACAGTTTGTTTTGCAATCAAATTTTGGATTGTTGTTCTTGTCTAGTCCGTGCACCTCATTACTGTCAGTAGCTAACACAGAGATATCATGAGGGAATAGGATGGTGTTGTGGTACTCTGCAGACATGGTTTGTTTTTCTCCATGTGGATTTAGACTGCAAATGAAACAGTGATACTAATGAGCCAATCAGCACTATTCTCTTACACAAATAAACTCCTGTGAAAAGGTGACAGTTAATTTGTTCATTAATTATTTAAACTATCCTCTGTTGATTTTGGCTCTGAGTGAAGATGGATGACGCAAAACAACCATAACAGGAAGAAACAAGTTTTAATAGTTGGAAAACTATTGATTTGTCTCGCAGTTTCTGTAACCGACACTAAAACAACACATTATTATGGCTCCGACAGGTGCGCTCCTGCAAGCGCCTCCAGCATCACTCGACACCACAGGCCATGCCTTCCGCCACGACTCGGCTCCAAATAATACTCCATAACAGCAGCTCTGCGATCAGAGCTCGTAGTAACAGGTCCTTGCCGATATCTGCCTGAAGTCTTACTCCGTGCCTTAGCGCACAAACCTCACTGTGCAGACGCTCCATCTTGCAGAGCAGGTTTGAGACATCCATGTAGTAAAATGTCACAGGTGGCAGCTCATCCAGGTAGTGGGAGACGAATCGGGGGATGTTTTAGGAAACTTGTATCATTATTGACATCCTTCTGGTTGCCTTTAAAGGCCACACACCATTGCTTAATATCAGGACAAATTTCAACGACACCTTCAACTTGCCTTGCCATGCCTAACACAATCTACAGCTAAAGCTGATGGGAGTGTCAGTAGTTTTACTGGTATTTAGTCTGAAACCAAATCTTTGGACAACCAGAAATTTTGACCTAATGATGGTGCTACATGAAAGGTCAGGGGATACATGTTTTTACCCTGAATGTCTGTACTAAATATCATGGCAATCCATCCAATAGTTATATATTTATATAGATATTTTAATAAAAAACAAAAATGTCAACCTCTTGATAGCGCTTGACGAAACGCCAGGGATCATTGAAGTCAGTAGGATTTATTCTGAACCAGTAGACCACAGACCATGGAGGTATAAGAGGGTCCAATAGACCACAGACCATGGAGGTATAAGAGGGTCCAATAGACCACAGACCATGGAGGTATAAGAGAGTCCAATAGACCACAGACCATGGATGTATAAGAGGGTCCAATAGACCACAGACCATGGAGGTATAAGAGGGTCCAGTAGACCACAGACCATGGATGTAGAAGAGGGTCCAATAGACCACAGACCATGGAGGTATAAGAGGGTCCAATAGACCACAGACCATGGAGGTATAAGAGGGTCCAATAGACCACAGACCATGGATGTAGAAGAGGGTCCAATAGACCACAGACCATGGAGGTATAAGAGGGTCCAGTAGACCACAGACCATGGATGTATAAGAGGGTCCAATAGACCACAGACCATGGATGTAGAAGAGGGTCCAGTAGACCACAGACCATGGAGGTATAAGAGGGTCCAGTAGACCACAGACCATGGAGGTATAAGAGGGTTCAGTAGACCACAGACCATGGATGTAGAAGAGGGTCCAAAAGACCACAGACCGTGGAGGTAGAAGAGGGTCCAATAGACTACAGACCATGGAGGTATAAGAGGTTGTGTCCTGGTCTTTTGCCCTGCTTGTTAGTAACTAGCCTACAACTCCATTAAGCTCTGTTGATGTCATGCTACTAGCACTACTAGCTACTGGCCGATAGCCCGTTGTTTGGGAACAGAGACGTTAATCCATCCACCACGGTACAGGTTGACAGCATACAGCCCATGGGTGTATTAGAAGATAATAAAAGGGATGAATTACAGCCAATATATCCATTATTCCAGCCGCATACAGCTATTAGGAAGCCGGCAGAACCGGATACATCATATAAGCGTGCAGGGCGGTGCAGTCCTGTGGGTCTGATGCACGTTTATTATGCAGAGAAAAATAACTCTGGACTCTGCTGTTAGTTAATTTTACAACTTTTAAGACATCATGATTTAAATGAGGGCTATTTAAGTGTTCGTACTGGGAGGTTGATTATCCTCTAATTTACAGACATCTCTTTATACATTAATAGCAATGGACTCATTGGCGTTTACAGTCCAAAATGGCGGCAGTGCTACCGCAGCACCATCTAGCAGCTGTTGTCAAAAAAGTACCGGAGTTTCGTCTCTTTGCTTCTATACTCTTTGACAGTAGCTCAGGGAAAGCATCATGTTTTCTCCATCTCTCTAATAGTTTAGCCTTCTGCGTGACCTCACTGCGACATTTTTTCTCCATCTCTGAAACCATTCACTGATATTGTAGCTCAGTGTCGTCATCACTACGCACCGCTAATGTTCCTCATGTATTCAATTAGATAATCTGAGTTCTGGAAAATGTTTAGATTGTCATACGTAGTTTGGCTTCTTTAATTTGTTTTCAGCAACTGTGCAATAAAACAGTAAATAAAAGAGTTTTTCTCGGTTTGACCCAGTACCCAAGGCCATTATGATTCAGCTGTCTAAAATCTGCATGTGTGTAAGACAAATTCATAAATATTCAACATTAAATAAACACACCTACAGTATAAAATGTCTTTGACTAATAAAACAGGACAGGATACTTACAGTAATAACACTTTTTTTAAAACACTATTGTACGAACAAACAATTCTAAAAAATCATTGAAATTGAAAGAAATTGCAGTCTATATTTGAACACCTTATACTGTATCTACTATGTACTTGTTCACACATTTCTTTGAGAAAAGAAAACATTTGTAAAGATTATGTTTTCATAAATTATTGAGATATGGAATTTGGCAAGAAAGGGTTTCTGACTGGCTGCCTCTTGAGTCAACATTCAGTCAGTGACTTCTGTCTTGTCTTGTTTTATCTGCTTCTTGTTTGAAACAAAGAAGAAAATACAAACAATACTGTCCCACCTGTCCCAGGGAGAGCAGACACACTTTGGACTCCTGTGCTAGCTACCAAAAAACATTCAGACACAGGGTCTGAAATGAACTGTTTTCACTTCCCTGCAACCGTGGCAGGTAAGTATTTTTTTTTGTTTGCTACTCGGAAATTTTATTGGCCACTTTTGAAATCTCTGCGCTAAATGAAGGAATAACATTTAAGATCTTATGTCATTCAATGTACGATACTGTATATTTTACACTAAAAACATTATATGCATGGTAAATTATGTTCGAATTACACTGTGGCTTCACTGCACTGTACTTTGTTATTTAATCTATAGTGGTTATTTGCATAAACACACAATTCAAATGATTATATTTTAAATATTTGCTTTAATTAAAAAAAAAACTTGTCATCAGTAGTTCTAATTATGTATTATATGCTGCTTAGAGCTAATGTTAGGAAGTTAAACAGGTCATAATTCCCTCTCTATTATGTTTTATATTGCTGTGAAAACATATCCTTCAAACAACTGGATTTATTCAAGTTTCTCCCCAAAAAATGCATTTTACAAGATTACATTTGAACACATCATAACGTTGTAAATTACCCATAGTCATTTTACTGAATAGAGCCTGAACACACCATAGTGTAACTCAGCGGAACCTCCGTTAACGTCAGTAGCTCCGTTATTTAACCAAGCAGGACTGTGCTGCCCACCGATTGAAAGTGAAGAGGGTGTGGATGAATGAGCATAGTTGCTTTCTAACTTGCTAAAAAGACACTGTCCTAACTGTCCTCGTGTCCAAACAGACCCCTACTTAGAACAGATTTTACTTTCATAGATGAGGAGGCTGCGGCTCAGAGGGTAGAGCACCAGATCCACCAATTGGAAAGTCAGAGGTTCGATCCCCGACTCCTCCGGTAACATGTCAATGTATCCCTGAGCAAGACACTTAAAGCTGAAGTAGACAGATTGGAGCAAATCTGATTTAAAAAAGTTATTTTTATAAAACGGTTGCTATATCGTGAAAGTAGTACATGAAACAGGTAACCTGAAAAAAATCATGTCCCTCTGTGTCCTCCGGTGCTCCTAACGACATGCAAGATTTCACAGAGCGGATGAATACAAGCAGTAAGAGCTGATCTGAGGTCTGCTGTCCTTCGGCAGTCTATTCAAGATTCAAGCCCTTTATTGTCATTGTGTAGTACAACGCAATTAGATTGTGACAATCACATAGGTGCTAATGAAAAGATAATACAATAAAAAAGAAAATTCAATATAAAAAATATTACAATATGTATATTGGTGAGATGCCAGTTTTGCCAGATTATTGCACAAAGTGTCCAATATATGTTATCGCACATGTCCGTAGCAGTAGATTTACATTGCACATTTTGACAGGTTTTATTACACGTGTTCAGCTCAGACAGAGGAGATGTCAGAGTTCACGAGGTTTATGGCGGTTGGGAAAAAGCAGCTTTTTTGGCAGCTTTGGTGCAGCTGCTGTACCAGGCTGTCCTGCAGTTGGTCAGGATGCTTTCTGTGGTGCATCTGTAGAAGTTGAGCAGCAGCTTCTGGGGGAGGTTAGCTCTTCTTAGCCTCCTCAGAAAGTAGAGGCGTTGCTGTGCTTCGCCTACTACCGCTGAGGTGTTGTCAGCCCAGGAAAGGTCCTCTGAGATGGTGTTACATCCACTAGGTGGAACAATAACTGAACAAACAACCAATGATTAGACAAAGTCAAAGTGAAGTGCAAAATGAAAGGTGTTTATTAATGACTAAAGGTTGACAAATGTGGTGGAGCTAGGGACAAAATGGTTGTGCCAAATAAACAAAACCAATAAATCAAAACCAGGCCTAACTAAGTCTCTGCCTTCTTTAGAAACACAAACAAAAGGCTTACTAAATTATCTAAAAAACAGCGGTGTACAAAACATACAGGGTTTATAGACATGAAGTTACCTACTTGAAAAAGGTGTATAGGGTACCCCCAACTTACCTACGCCCTCTACCTCCTCACCACAAACCTTATCTTTTAATTTCACACCAAAACCAGATTTCTGCACAAGTCAAATGCTTCAGTAGAAATGAGTCAGAGAGAGAGGCAGCCCAGAGTGTGCTTCTTTTGAATGCAGCCCACGGCAGCGGTTGGCTAGATGGTAGGAGAGTGAGCCAATCAGCAGCTGAACAACTCTACACAGGTGGACTCCAATCACCTCCATTATTACTCAGACGTGGCAGCACCTGCAAGACAAGGGGGAGGGGCAGAACAGGAGAGAGAACAGCACAGGAGAAAGGCTCTGCAGGCCTGTCTGGCCCTGCAGGCACGTAACAGATGGTGACTCCCAGAAACTTGAAGCTGGAGACTCTCTCAACAGCCTCTGCTTTAATGGTTATTGGACTGTGTGTGGTCCTTTTGGTGGTCCTGAAGTCCACAATGATCTCTTTGGTCTTTTTGGTGTTTAAGCCAAAAGTTTGTTGGTGTCACACCATGCTGTCAGGTTCTGAACCTCCTCCCTGTATGCAGCCTCGTCGTTGTTTGATATGAGCCCAATGACTGTCGTATCATCTGCAAATTTAACAATTGTGTTTGATTCGTGGGTGGGTTGGCAATCGTGGGTGAAAAGTGCATAGAGGAGGGGGCTCAGCACACAGCCCTGTGGCACGCCGCTGCTCGGCGTGAGGGTGGAGGATGTGTGCTTGCCCAGTCTGACAGACTGGGGGCGGTTAATGAGAAAGTCCAGTAACCAGTTGCACATGTGGGGAGTTATTCCAAGTGTATGGAGTTGGTTGGTCAGGTGGCTTGGTACGATGGTATTAAAAGCCGAGCTGTAGTCAACGAAGAGCATCCTGACGTAGGTGTTGGGTCTTATCCAGGTGCGAGAGGGCTGCATTGAGAGCCACACAGATGGCATTCTCAGTTGATATGTTTGCCCGGTAGGCAAACTGGTGTTGGTCTAGATCAGCAGGGACAGAGTTTTTGATGTTGGTGATGACCAATTGCTCAAAACACTTTGCGATGACAGGGGTGAGAGCGACTGGTCGATAGTCATTAAGACAGGTTATCGTGTTTTCTTTTGGAACAGGCACAATGGTCGTGGATTTCAGGCACGTGGGGACTGTGCATGAGGAGAGTGAGAGGTTGAATATGTGTGTGATACCTCCGCTAGCTGGTCAGCGCAGGCCAGGAGCACACGTCCCTGTACACCATCAGGACCTGACGCTTTCCTTATGTCGATGTTGTGGAGTGCTCACCGTACCTCGTGTGTGTGTAGGACAAGGGGTTGTGAGTTGACTCCTGTCAGTTTAAAGCTGACTGGACGCTGGTTATTGTCTTTGTCAAACCGAGCAAAAAAACGGTTTAGTTCCTCTGCTAGGTTGGCAGTGTCATTGGCTGGTGAGTGTTGTGTGTCATTTTTCTTTTTGTAATCCGTGATTGATCGGATGCCTTGCCACATCCGCCGTGGGTTGAAGTTATTGTCAAAGTCCTCCTCAATCCGCTGTTTGTACTTGCGTTTTGCCGACCTGATGCCTCTCTTGAGATTAGCTCTGGCGGCGCTGTAGGCTGAGGTGTCTCCTGATTTAAAGGCTGTGTCCCTAACCCTGAGCAGTTGTTTGACTTCGCTGTTCATCCATGGTTTCTCATTCGGGTACACTTTGATCCTTTTGTCAACAGTGACATTGTCCCCACAGTAATTAATATGTGACAGCACAGATGAGGTGTATTCATCTAGGTCTGTCTGATGAGAAAATATATTCCATTCTGTGTGTTCAAAGCAGTCCTGGAGCTGGGAGATGGCACCCTCAGGCCAGACTTTAACTATCCTGCTGGTTGGTTTAGCCCTGTTAACAAGGGCTTTGTGTGCAGGGATGAGAAACAGAGAGAGGTGGTCTGACTGTCCAATGTGGGGGAGGGGTATGACCTTGTAGGCATCTTTTATGTTTGTACTGTATAGACATGGTCTAAGGTGTTTACCCATCTGGTTTTGCATTTTACATGTTGGTAAAATCTGGGAAGTACTTTCTTGAGGTGTGGTTGGTTGAAATCTCCTGCAATGATGAAAACTCCGTCGCGGTGTGTGTTCTGTTGTTTACTGATGACGTCATATAGCTGTCCGAGCGCTAGTTTAGCATTAGCTTGTGGTGGAATGTATACAGCCATGACAATAACAACCGTATGTTCCCTGGGCAGAGGAAATAGTCGGCATCTTAGCATTAGATATTCCAAGTCCGTAGTGCATAGCTTGTTGATTGTAGTCGTATTAGTGCACCAAGCTTCGTTAATGTAAATACATAGCCTGCATCCTGTTTTCTTACCGGAGTTCGCTGTTCTGTCGGCACGGTGTAGCGTGCAGCCTGCTAGCTCCACTGCCGTGTCCGGTATGTTGGGATTCAGCCATGTCTCCAAAAAAATGAATAGACAGCAGTCCTTTGTAGTTTTGTGTGTGACAATGTTCAATAGGATCTCGTCCATTTTGTTGGCGAGTGATATAACATAAAACAGCACCTATTTGGAGAGCGAGGGGCCGCTGCGACTGTGCGCGCCGCCATCTTGCTATGAGAGCCGGCTGTCAATAACTCGCGAACTCCGACCAAACGGTCAAACTAGGCAGCGCTGATCAAATATATATCAATATTATGTTACGTTAATGCCTATTTCTCTCCTCAAATGTTCTCAGAATCATCTTGTAGTGCACGGTTTAGCTGTAAAATGAGAAAGATTGTGACACCGTTGTGAAATCTGGTGAAGGAACGCCAAGTTCCGGTTACACGACCTGTGATCGGTCAAAGTCTCCCGTCACGGGATAGATGTTCTAAATCCTGAAAACAGAGCCATGATGAGGAGCAGAATTCTAGTTATCTCTCAGAGCACTTGAATGGGATGTTAGGCTCCGGAACGAATCCGCAAAACGGGTCCGGATAGGAGTCCACTTGCACGGTGGGACGGATCCGTAACAGATACGGATCACGGATCCAGACCAGATCCGGCCCGGACACTTCCCGTATCCGCTCACAAATGAGCTCATCCGGCCCGGATCCGATTTGGACCCGTTCATTAAGCAGCTCATCCGGCCCGGATCCGATTTGGACCCGTTCATGAAGTGGCTCATTCGGTCCGGACCCGTTCCGGATCCCTTATTAAAAATGGCTCTGGCCAAAACTAGCCACAGAAATATCAAAAATCTAGCTGACCAACATCTAGATTGCTCTATAAAAGCTTGAATACTTCTTATAACCAGTCATTCTTTATTATTAATAAAACATTCAATTAATTAAAACTTGAAAAAATCTGAACCTATTCTTTAAGCCACCCTGTGGTTCTCCAGGTAAATGCTTTTACTGTGAAGCAGAAGTAAGAAAATTGGGTTATTAGCAGTAACTTAATAGCTCTGCTACTGCTGTAAGAGAGCCAGCAGTTATCAGTGAGGCTCATGTCAGATAAAATTAGTTACGCTGGGAAACATAAATGCATAGTTTCCTGTAAATCCCGTATGTAGTTTTATCCAAAGGTGGACTCTGCCTTACCACCGTGGCCCAGGTTCAAATCTGACCTGGGGCCCTTTGCTGCATGTTAACCCCTCTCTCTCCCCCTTTCCAGCACATCTGTCCTGACTATCTAATAAAGGGAAAAAGCCAAAAACTAACAAAAACTAATCTAAAAACAGAGGTCATTAGACTGTAAATGCATTGAATAGGTGTTACTGGAAAAAGGATATGCTTCCATAAATAGTATAAAATCCTTTTTTATTTAATGAAAATCTTAATGAACACAGTAAGGAACACCTTGAGGGAATTTCATTACATCTGGTAAAAACATCCACTTGAACTGAAGAATGAACTGATTAGAATTTGGTGGTCAAGGTCACTGTGACCTCACAAATCATGTTTCTGGCCACAACTCAAGAATTAATATTGTAATTATGACAATTTCATAAAAAGATGAAGTAATGACATGCAGCTCAGCACTGTGTGTCAAGTTCTTCTAGTCAATAATAAGAAATACAAATGAATGAATGAATGAATGAATTAAAATGAATAGTAAAAGTGTATAAGGGTTTAGAATGATAGAAGTGACAATACAGTACAATGAAATGGCTACTATGGGGACTAACATCATCACACATGAATCTCAGCTTAACAGTGATACCCAATTTATGTATTATAAAAAGACTGTTTAGGGACCCCAGTATGCAGGAATATTCAAATACACCATTTTAGAAAAGGAGACAATAACACATTTAAACTGCATTCAAAAACCTGCATGTGATTATCATAAAGTGGGCATGTCTGTAAAGGGGAGACTCGTGGGTACCCATAGAACCCATTTTCAGTCACATATCTGGAGGTCAGAGGTCAAGGGACCCTTTGAAAATGACCATGCTAGTTTTTCCTCACCAAAATTTAGCCCAACTTTGGAGTGTTATTTAGCAATCTTCTCGACATGGCAGCATGACATGGTTGGTATCAATAGATTCCTTAGGTTTTTCTAGTTTCATATGA
>CAKALU010058250.1:1894-35680 GCA_916700995.1 Hozukius guyotensis | reverse complement strand
ATGTTATGATTTGAGCATATTGTTTTATGCTAAATGCAGTACCTGTGAGGGTTTCTGGACAATATCTGTCATTGTTTTGTGTTGTTAATTGATTTACAATAATAAATATATACATACATTTGCATAAATCAGCATATTTGTCCACTCCCATGTTGATAAGAGTATTAAATACTTGACAAATCTCCCTTTAAGGTACATTTTGAACGCAAAACAATTGAGCGCAAGTTTGGAGCGTTATTTAGTCTCCTTCCCGACAAGCTAGTATGACATGGTTGTTGCCAATGGATCTAGTTTCATATGATGCCAATATAAATCACTCTAGCTTTACCTTTACCAACCTGCCATGAATGTGCTTTTGTTTGAAATGAACTGACGGAGTACCTGGTACACTTTATACAGAGAGAGCAACACAGATACGTAGAGTCAAAGATGGAGAGATCATCCAAGGGACAAGCAGACAAGCAGAGATGGAGGAAGAGGGTGAGGAGGGAGTGATGAAATGGTGTGCAACCATCGGACCGTCCCAGCAGAAACACTCTACGGCATGCCAAGGTGTGTGTGTGTGTGTGTGTGTGTGTGTGTGTGTGTGAGGATGCTCCAGGCTCACATATGAAACCAATCGTCTCCCAGTGACGGTTAGATGGACTCCACCACATTATATTAACATGAAGATAAATGGACCAATTATAAAGCTTCACAACACACTAACAGGCTGCTACTTGTCCTCTGTGTGTGTGTATGTGTGTGTGTGTGTGTGTGTGTGTGTGTGTGTGCCATCCACATCTGTGGATGTTTATCACATCATTGAAGAGAGACAGAGAGAGGGAAAAAATTAAGATGGAGAGAGAGCGAGGAGTTAATGAGAATGATTGTGTTCTTCCAGCCGACCGTGTCTGTCTTGGCTACCGGAGGAGCGGCGTTTGACTCGTCTTCGGGAAACCACAAAACCACAAGCGAGAAAAGGTAAAATGGGAACACGAGAGAGAAGAAGAAATAAATAAATGGTGACATCAGGAGGCAGAGATGGAGAGTCGCGTTCAGGGACGGGCCTAAAAACGCGCGTCTTTACTCTGTTGGGCCACCAAAACGTCCACGTGCGTCTGCTAAGAGAAGCTCAAATGCTTCCTTCTGAGCAACTTATTTTATTTCGCCACTACAGTTTTCCTGCGAGGCGAGCTCTCTGACCTTCACTTTGCTACAGTAACCTGTGACCGATCCCAGTGCTTTCTCCTTGTATTATCTGATAGACATCAGAAACAGTTGGGGCGTACTGCTCGTCATGAAAGGAGGTGGATTCAGGTCGTCAGCTCCTCTATTTGGTTTGGTTTTACCACATGTCTGCACTCCCTGTTGACCTTTGCTCTATCCCTCCCGCCCTCTCTGTGGTCACCTCTACTGTGGCTGTGTCCGAAATCACTCAAACGCTAGTGTAAAGATACTGGCATCAAATGAAACTAGAAAACCTAAAGGATCCAACGGTATCAACCATGTCATACTCGCAGGAAGGAGGTTAAATAATGTTCCAAACTTGCGCTAAATTTTGGCAAGGAAAAAACTGCCATGGCCATTTTCAAAGGGGTCCCTTTGACCTCTGACCTCCAGATATGTGAATGTAAATGGGTTCTATGGGTACCCACGAGTCTCCCCTTTACAGACATGCCCACTTTATGATAATCACATGCAGTTTTGGGGCAACTCAAAGTGATTTGAGCATATTTTGTATGTTAAATGCCGTACCTGTGACGGTTTCTGGACAATATCTGTCATTGTTTTGTGCTAATTGATTTCCAATAATAAATATATACATGGATTTGCATAAAGCAGCATATTTGTCCACTCCCATGTTGATAAGAGTATTAAATACTCGATAAATCTCCCTTTAAGGTACATTTTGAACAGATAAAAAATGTGCGATTAAATATTTTTATTGATTGACAGCCCTAATACTGAGAATTATTATACCCTAGGGGACTCAAAGTATCCCACAATGCATTGTGAAAAATAGTTGACAACGATGGTGACTATAAACAGGCACTATATACCATCATGCATTGCGCCAAAGGAAAATAAATGGCGTTGCCCCGAGCGATTACATTACAGAGTGTTTAGCAGCTGCCATCTGCTGCGTTCTGCCTCAATACTGGACCAGCTTCAGAAAGTGTTGTCCCCGTTAGTCACTTAGACACATGGGAAAATATGGTCCAGGTCTTACATCTTACATTTGGCTTATTTTGTGCTTCATTAAACTGCTTCTTTGTGCATATTAAGAGACGATACTTAAGGATTAAATATATCACAGCGCTCTAACTTTGTGCTTCAGCCTCTTCGTTAATCTGACGGCAGCATTCAGACTTCATCTTTTCTCTCTTTCAGCCTCCTCTGGTTTGTTATTTTTGCTCAACACAGCGGAACAACAACTCGAGTAGGATGGATGGATGTGGCCGACGGAGAGAGAGACAGAAGTCCTGCAGCCTTTACATCTGTCTGCGTGGGCTAAAGACCGACAAAAAAAAAAAAAAAAAGATAAAAAGAAACACCAAAAACCGACTCAAATGACTCTTTTTTTCCGGCTTTTAAAACAAGAGTTGTGACGTCTTACTGAGGCTGTAAAGATGGAGAGGAGACACAACTGTGGTTTTGGGGTTACGCTGTGTGTGTGTGTGTGTGTGTGTGTGTGTGTGTGTGTGTGTGTGTTATCTCAGACATGTTCTATTCTTTATAATTATAATGTGATTGTATTTAATCGTTAGATAAAACCTCGGATTGAAAATGAAAACCAGAACTTTGGTATTTAACAGAGATTTCACTTCAAGTCATCACCCGCCAACATGCTGAGCGAGGATTTTAACTTGTGACCTGCTGGAAGAATTTTGATCCAAACATTTGGTAAAAATATGGGGAGTCAAATTAAAACAAACACGAGACAAAAAGAGCCACATGAAAAGCTGCTGCTTCTAGTAAATAACAACTAAAGAATCCTGATTTGAACCTTTGACCCCCGTGTGGATGTGAGGACGTGGGAGGAGACGGGGATTTAACGTGCAGAGCAGCCAGCCGAGTTTAAATCAGGACTTGAACAGGTGACCTCGAGCGTCTGACCATGTGGAAAACAGTTTAAAGTGTCTGAATCCCAGCAGCTAAACAGAGTCGCCGAGGCCCATATGGATCCAGTTGGCCATCAAAGGCCAGAGAGGGAAAAATAAACACGTTTTATATGGTTTCTGTCTCAGAAAGACTCCGTCTCCTCGCTGGCGTTACTGGACCAAAACACTGCTGGAGCCTCGCTTTTCTGCGTGGCTCAAAATGTCGTTTTGCATGTGTGTTTGTGTGATTGTATGTGTACATTTGCACGTGTGTGCATCCCTTCCTGTGCATCGATCCTGACTGATGCAAGTGGAGTTTATATTCTGCTGTAATTGCACAGAAAAGTAGAACAGAGAGAGAGATGAAGAAGAAGTGATGGAGAACCAGGAGTAAAAACATGAGAGAGAGGAATAGTAAAAAGAGGAGCAGATTATTTTGGTTCTCCTGATTGAGGTCAGGGTCAGCTGGGAAATAAGAGTTTGTAAATCTGAAGGTTAGATTTTGTTGCCTTATATCACATTACACTGGAGTTCATTACGGCCAAGTGTTTTTAGAACCTTTATCAAGCAAGGTGAGGTATTTTTAAACTTACTTATACCATTTAAATGCGGAGCATATCGTGTATTTGACTTCCCATGTCGAAAATACAACATTACGACGTTTGAGCGAGCAACCAATGCTTCCTGTTGTCTCTATCAATCATTCGCTTTAAAGCTACCGCGAGGAACTTTCATTTTGTGTTGATTTTGGCGGTCCCTGTGGACAAAAGTGGTAGTGTTTCCGAGCACCAGACTCCTTTTAGAAAACCTCTCTTTTTACTGCAGCAGGGTCTGACAGTCTGCCCCGCTCAGTCCTGGTTCTGGTTCTCCCGTGCCTCACTTCCCTCCAGCGGGCCCAGCGATACGGCCCGGGCCTCCAGCAGCGTGGTGGCAGCGAAGCAAAGCTCTAGGGCTGTCACAATAACCACCATATTGCAATACCAAGCCAACCGCAGGGGATGGCAAGCAACCGCCACAACCGCTATGTTCACATCTTCTTCTTCCTTTTTTCTTTGCGTGAATTTATACTTTGCTACGAACACCAGCAGCGTGAAGAGTCACTGAACGTCTATTCTGCGCTGAGCGCTGCACGTTTGGTGTTTATTATCTGGTCGCCGTGAGTTGAAAAATGTTCAACTTTGGGAAAAACACTGCGCTCGCCACTGTTACTTTTTACCCTTTTTGTCATTCAAAAAGCAACAATATACTGTACCTAGAAATAGCCTAACAATAAAGTTTATTTATACAGCAATAAAATGCAATGTTGACCCAATCATTATCACCGCATGGGGAATATTCTTCACTGCGACAGCTCTGCGAAGCTGTACTCCTGGCCGGAGGAAGAGCCGCTGCTGGATCTGGGTCTGTCCGCGGTGGGCTGGTCGCTGCCGGAGGCCCCCGCTGGAGGCCCCCGCTGGAGGCCCCCGCTGGAGGCCCCCGCTGGAGTCTGAAGGAGTTCCTGGTGAACTTGCATGATTTCATCTGATTTTGAGCAGAATATGCGAAGTATTTCTACCGTACTTCACTTGTTTCATCTCCATGTTATTTCAAGTGATTGAAATCCACATGTCACATTCAGGCCAAACCATCTCACACTCTTCATTGACAGAAATAGAGCCTTCCAGCTACCTGTAATTCACTTCAAGGGCTTTCTCGCAGTATGTTAGGAGCAGGTGGAAGTCAATTTTGAGCAACAAGAAGTCTGATAAAGTGAATCATTTCATAGCAGTGAGAGGCTTGACCGGGTAGACGGGGGTCACAGATGTTTAAAAAAAAGAAAAGGATTTTGGAGAATAGTTGAGCACCGTGACCTCGCCTGAAGGATTCTGTAAGTATTGTCCTTTATGAAAAGTGCCCTATATCCCCCCCGTCCTCCCCACCAAACCAAACAAGCATCCAGACACTAAATGCAGGAAATTTAAAAAAGACGAGGGCAAAAGGACAGCGGGGACCGTGTGTGTGTACAGATACAGGAAATACCAGCTTTCTCCTACAAGTGCTCTTCATGCATAAAACATTTCATGTTGTGAGCCTCGCCCTGCACGACAACTACGAAACACGCACACACCTCTGACGGAGGCAACGAGCTCCGTCACGTGAAGACGAGAACAAAACCACGACTTTCTACGCCGCCGTCACACAAAAGCATGAGAACAAACCCCAAAACGCTGAGTGAAAACACACATAACCACTGTCAGCTGAAACCGTTAAATAATCTTCTAAACTATGACAACTATGAATAATTCAGTAGCGTGCTTCCCTGAGACGCTCCAGGCTGACCTTTGGACTGGATGGGACGTTTTCTTTATTTCCACAAATAAAGAAGGCAGGATTTCCTACAGTATGTGTGAGAGGCTATAATATAAAGCATAATAGAGCATTTAACATCAGCCTGATGTAGTTTATATAAAACCAAACAGACACGTCTCAAAAATGTGAAACTCGTGTGGAAAAAACTGTCAACATTTTGAGGTCGATCAACACTGAAGACAGTAAATATGCAGCAAAATAAAAGCAGTGGTGGAAGAAGTGTTCAGACTGTTTGTAAGTAAATACTCCATTACAAGGAAAAGTCCTGTATTCACTTAAGTAAAAGTACAGAAGTATGATCGGCAATTTAAAGTATCAAAAGTGAAAGTACTCGTTCTGCAGTAAAATGTCCCCTGAGACTGATATGTTATCATTTATTATAACAATGTTAGAGCAGCATTTTACTGCTGTAGCTGCTCCAGGTGGAGCTAGTTGGAACTACTTTATATACAGGTAGCTAGTTCAGTCCGGTGGTTCCTAACCTAGGGGTCGAGCCCTTCTAATGCCAGGATCAGACTACACGATATTTTTGACGGTTACGATGGTCACTATGTCAGATTAGACGATTGAGAGTCATAAATTATTGTTGTGACTTGGCCGCGTCACATGACAGACTACACGTCGGTCCCCTGTTCCGACAACACACACTCTCCCGGCACCGCCGTCTTAATATACGGGCTTACCGGTGCTCAAGCCCTCCCGGGCACGGCCATGTAAAGGGGCCCACGAGCCTCCGGGGGAAAACAGTAAAAATGTAATTCACAAGGAGAAGAGAAAGCGGGCACGCAACGGGATGCTCCATGCACAAAGGCGCAACCGCGGTGGTGTTTTTTACTCCGACACAACCTAGATTGAATATCCTACTGCGAGGTCCGGCAGCAGTTGAAGGTCCGATGACATCATTCTACATAATAAGTAGCCTTCTGTTTACAGCTGCTCAGCCGGTCAAATTCACGGCTGTGACGGAAAACGTCGTGGAAAGCAAAATCAAACATGCTAGACTTTCTGTCGGGGCGTCGTGAGGCGTCCCAGACGCGGCGTCTGTTGTTGTGTACTATGACACACTACACAAGATAAAACGATTGATAGTCGCACACGACACTCATTCATCTTTCCCGATCACCTACGACGGCCGTGTCGGGCTATAATCGCTCACAATTGTTGTGAAAGAATCCCCTTCAGGGGTCGGGGTCCACCGTGCAGCATCGTGGATCCCTGTCGGGGATTCTCTCACAACAATGACCGGCTCGCTGTACATTATCTCTTACTTAAACTTAATTGAAAAGAGGCTGGTGATTGTACTTTGTATTGAATCCAGGTGATATTACAGTATGTCACCTCCTTAGTCGTCAGGAGCAGCATGTGTAAGGTGATGAATATGACATAAATTAAGTCATCATCTCACAGTAACAGGCATGACCGGGTAGACAGAGGTCATAGACGTTTAAAATAACGAGACCAAATGACGTGTGAAAAGTGAGTTTTTGGTTTACCAGCATGAACATAAAAACTCATCATGGATGATTATTGAGGTCATTTGGAGTTATGTGTTTTCGTGGATATTTTTGGGAGTCACATAGAGAGGCCGTGGTGCGTTTAGGGCCTCAGATCTTTCTTATACGAGCTTTGTCGCACGTCTTTGGCCCGCGCTGTCTTCTCCCTAATGATAAACAAAAACGCCATAAAACTAATCCTCATGAAAAGCAGCGACATCAAAAATGGGCCTAAACAAGCACCGCTGTGTTCTGCCCCGGGTTTGGAATTCTATCCACATGTTCCCATTTGATCCCTGTTATTGCAGTCACTGAAACACAAATCCCAGCGACATTCCCACAACCACATGACTGGGACTGCCTCGGGGTCAGAGAGAGACACTGTATGCCAGTTTGCATGCATGCATTAGTGTAATCCTATGTGTGTGTGTGTGTGTGTGTGTGTGTGTGTGTGTGTGTGTGTGTGTGTGTGTTCTGCCAGCATGTGATTGGGTCGGTAGCAGTAACACACTCTCAGCTCGTCAGTCTGAACCCTCCTGGAGGAGGAGAGCCCTGTGAACGAGTGGGCCCACTGGATGAGATGGGCCTCCTGGATGAGGTGATTTATACTACAGCTCTGGCTCTGTCTGAAAACAGTAGATGTAAAGATTTCCGGGTGTGGTTTAACCTCCGGTTCGGAAAAAAGGAAGCCAATGCAAAGAAAAACCAAGATGGTGATGGCCAAAAAAACAAGATGGCGATGGCCAAAACCAAGATGGTGACGGCCAAAAAATCAAGACAGCGATGGCCACAAGCCAAGATGGTGATGGCCAAAAGCCAAGATGTCAACCGCCAAAAAATCAAGACGGTGACGGCCAAAAAACCAAGATGACGATGGACAAAAACCAGGATGGCAATGGCCAAAAACCAAGATGACGATGGCCTAAAACCAAGATGGCGACGGCCAAAAACCAAGATGGCGACAGCCAAAAACCAAGATGGCGATTGGCCAAAAACCATGATGGCAACGGCCAAAAGCCAAGATGGCAACGGCCCAAATGCTGAACTCAAGGCTTCAAAAGCGTAGTCCACAAACCACTGGGTGACTTCATGGTGACTATATCCCTTTCTATGTCTACAGTCTAAGGGTTTACCACATCAGGTTAGCGTCAAGTCAATTGTCCTTGACAGAAAAGTCGACTAAAAGTACTTTCAAATACAGTCAACTAAACGTTTTAAGACCTTTATTGGCAAAATAGAATCATCCATCACTAATGTAATAAATGCAATAAATACATTAATAGATGCATATTAATAAACTCTTATTAATATATGAAATAATATGCAATAAATGCATATTAATGTATGCTCTTAAACCTGACTGAAATAAGACTTTTGAGACACTTTGAGGCGTTTATTTGCTTTCCTGCCGAGACTCAAGATTTGACTTGTACTTGTCTTGATTGACTTGGTGAATATCCTTCTGGGCGAGTCCAAGTCAAGTTTCGAGCTAACTGAAAAACTTGAATCAAGTCTCTTATTAGAGCAACGCAAAAGGTCCTCAAAAGCACTAAGTTGAAGGTGAACTTTCGGTCAGCGAGCAGAGCTGAAGAGTGATGACCGGACCGAAGCCAAAACACAAACCCCGGATCAGGACCAGGCCTTCCCGGACCCTGCTCGGCAAGTGTATGTGTGTGTGGACCCAGCCAGCCGTTTTGCGTAGGCTGCGGTCATATCCCAGTCCAGCTTACAGTACAGGCTGTGACGCATATCATTGGCCCGTGTGTGTGTGTGTAGCTGAATCTCAATGCGGTGGTGTTGAGACTTTTAACTTGAACTCAATCATCACATAAAGCTTGAATGTGGTGACCTGGGTGGGCACGGCTACATGTTTTAATAAAACACACAGTAGGTAGAGGCCAGTATGCACACATTTATCCTATACATGTAAATGAATGGGCCTGCCATTTTAAAACATGAGCACATGATGTTTATGCAGACATGTACACACACTTTGAACAAACTCCTTCACTACTTGGCCTCTTCTGGTTTCAGGATCTTTACCAGATTTGGAACATGGCTGTAGGGATTTGCTCTCATTCAGCCACAAGAGCATTACTGAGGTCCAACATTGATGCTGGGTGATGAGGTCTGGCTTGTTCCAGTTCATCCCAAAGGAGTAGGATGGGGTTGAGGTCAAGTTCTTCCACACCAAACTGGGAAAAACATTTCTTTATGGTTCTGGCTTTGTGCACGGGGGAGTCATTGTCATGTTAATCTCAATAAAGAGATTCTACATATGAATATGGGACAAGATTTTGGTATCAGAAGCGTTCTGGTTTCCGTTTGTACTGTAGTCTGAGTAGTATTGGCCAATCATGTTTGAGCAGGCTTTGGTTGCATGCAGGTAAAGAGTCTGTGTGGACACCAAAAGAGGCGGAACCCATTGGCTATTGTCTGACGATGATTTAGCTTTTTATTAATCTCTATAAACTGATATTTGCATATGAATGCAGATATACAATCAGGTCATAGACGCCGTCTCTCAACTCCGACTCTAGTCTCGCATCTCAAATTGCTGATCGGACTGTAGACAATAGCGCACGGAAGAGGAAGTCTTGGCCCGGATATTTGCTGGCTACATAGGATGCCCAAAAGTATTGGTCGTTGCCCCCAGAAGCTAAATCTTGATCAGACCTATCGCCGATGAGTTCTGAGATTGTTGACACAGGAAACCATTGGCATGGGGCAGATACCACATACTTTGGCCAAATGGTGTATGTTGGCTATGGATGTCACAAGAACCCATAATTCGGCACCAAGTCAATGCCAAAAGTCTGAAAAAGTGACTGTACTCGTTTTTTCTACAGACTAAAGGGCATACCGTCATCCTGGGACGGCCAAAACCCAAGATACTGATGGCCAAAACCCCAGATGGCGACGGCCAAAAACCAAGATGCTGACATCCAAAAACCAAGATGGCAATGGTCAAAAACCAAGATGCTGACATCCAAAAACCAAGATGGCAATGGTCAAAAACCAAGATGCTGACATCCAAAAACCAAGATGCTGACATCCAAAAACCAAGATGGCAATGGTCAAAAACCAAGATGCTGACGGCCATAAACCAAGATGCTGACATCCAAAAACCAAGATGCTGACATCCAAAAACCAAGATGCTGACATCCAAAAACCAAGATGGCAATGGTCAAAAACCAAGATTGTGACGGCCAAAAACCAACCAAGATGGCAACAGCCAAAAACCAAGATGCAGACATCGAAAAACCAAGATGGCAATGGTCAAAAACCAAGACGCTGACGGCCAAAAACCAAGATGGCAATGGTCAAAAACCAAGATGCTGACAGCCAAAAACCAAGATGGCAAGCTTGTTAACGTTAACTGTTAGCAGGTGGTAAGCAACACAGTCCTGTTACGCTAAATAAAGAGCTAACAGCTAACATACAAAGGTACATTATGATGTGTTCAAGCTCTATTCAGTAAAAATTTGTATTGGGCTATGGTATATTATAACGTTATAATGATGCATTAAAATGTAATCTAAAAATTTAGTTTTTGGCTGGAAACTTGAGGCAGATCATCAAAGATAAATAATAAATTCACAAAAAAATAGTGCAAACTGTAATAAAAGAGTGGATGTTGAAGTACATGGAATTTATGGTTTTGGTTTTTTTACCGTGGTATCGAACTGGGTACAGAGAATCGTGGAATTTCACTAGTATTGACTACTAAAACAACTAACTCTTATGTTGGCACACACACAAATGGTCCCACAAAGCAATGCAGTGTAAAGTCATTCATTCATCATCTCCTTCCATCTTCCCTTCTGGTTAGCATTCTAGCTGTTAGCTCGCCAGCTGCAGTAGTTCCCAATCTAGCCCTGTGAGTAGTCACTAAAAACAAAGTATTTCACGCATGGGTGAATTTCGCTGTACCACTTTCTGGTGTTACTGGGCCTGTACTCCGTCTCTCTCTCTCTCTCTCTCTCTCTCTCTAGGTTTTGCTTCCCATCTTGCGCTCTCTTGTTCTCTGGCACCTACAGCAAAAAGTCATCATGCTCCATTACATTGACATGACTGGACCAACCGCTGCGCACACACACACGTCTTCCAAGAATATTACTAAATACAAAGGCTTTTATAAGAGGAATACAGTACTCTTTGTGAACTCCCTCAGTCTGTCTCTCTCGTGTACTGTACTGCTACACACTCTCAACACACACACACTTGTTTCACACATGTTGCTGTAATAATTTGGGGGTGAATAAAGGCTTTTTATTGAGGTTTAATGATGTGTTCACTCTGAGCGGCTCTCTAATAGTGACACAGAACAGAGAGCTGGCACAGGGATCGGCCTTTAGCTGGGTGACTCACACCCAGACACACACACACTTGTGTTACAGTAAGTCGCTGACCCTCGCCTGACAGTCTGTCAATATACGAGTGGGAAAAGTCATGTCTCCCACACTGTTAACATGGACTTCACATCCTCTTTTCTGACTTTCACACCCTCTTCATGTGTTAGTAAAAAGAACACGCATGTAAAAGGCTCTCAGGGCGTATTAAACGGGAACGGCGGGCCAGAGGAGACGGCCACGGGCGCTGTGACAAACTCATTAGCCTGTAATGTGGAGGATCGCTGCTGCAGCAGTCAGAGCAGAAGACACCAATACGGGTCTCTGCAGCATGGAATGACATCTGGCGCCATCATGGAGGTTCAGTGGAACAACCGGCTGTGTGCAGATAACAGTTAAATCTAGTGCTGCAAGTAATGGTTAATATCAATATCAATTATTTTATGAAAGATATCTAAAACTAGAATTGCTGCGTTACGGTTATATGCCTCCGCCAACCAGTCAAGTTGCAGTTTACGTCAATGTCTGTCCAAAATGTCATCACTTCATCATTTTATCCTGTTAGACATTTGTGCAAAACTGTCATAATTAGCATGAGAATTATTGAGGTATGGCCAAAAATGTGTTTTGTGAGGTCACAGTTACCTTTGACCACCAAATTCTAATCAGTTCATCCTTGAGTCCAAGTGGATGTCTGTGGCAGATGTAAAACAATTCCCTCCAGGCATTCTTGAGTTGTCGCTTTCACAAGAGTTGGATGAACGTCACTTCATCCTTGAGTCCAAGTGGACGTTTGTGCCAAATTTGAAGAAATTTGCTCAATTTGGCGTTCATGAGATATCACAAGAATGGGGCGTACGTGAGGTCACAGTGACCTTTGAGCACTAAAATCAAATCACTTCATCCTTGAGTCCAAGTGGACGTTTTTGCCAAATTTGGAGAAATTCCCTCAAAGTGTTCCTGAGATAGTGCGTTCACGAGAATGGGATGGACGGACGGACGGACAACCCGAAAACATAATGCCTCCAACCACGACTGTCACCGACTGTCGCAGAAAAACGTTATAATGCACCACAGAAAAGGGAAAAAGCACAATAGGTCCTCTTCAAGACTGAACAAAATGACCAAATGTGATGCTAAAGGGACTTCTTGCAGTGAGAAACCCACCATGAATCATCACCAACTCTGCAGCTCTACTCAGCTTTTAAGCCTCTTTTACCTCAGTTTTGGTTTTTTTAAGTCAATTTTAAAGGTGAGACGTCAATATGGTCGTAACATTTGTGGTGCGTAAGAGGAGAGAGCTACGTTCAAACAAATTTCATCAGTTGAACTCCTCAAAAACTGGAGCAACACGTGTAAAAATTTGCTTTTTACCATAAATGGAGTCTGACTTTCGTATTAAAGCCCTGGTGAATTGCCTACAATTAAAGTTTGAATGGATTTTCCAGGTCAAAGTGTCTAATTTGTTAATAACCATGTCATTTCCTTTTTACAGGCAGCTATGTTTCGCTGGATTTTTCGGCGCTGACCAGCACTAATGTGTCTGTCTTGTTAAGTAAGTCCACCATCTTGGGGGTTAAGGAGCCTCTGTGTTGTTTACTTTAAGGTGCCTGGGAAAAGACCCAGGGTTCATGAGCAGTTCATAAGGCCCTCGTAAGATGCTGCTAAGGGGCCCGTAAGGTATTTATAACATGCTACCATAGAGCCCCCCCACTGCTAAAACAAATCATTAGCATCTTGCAAAAACCTTATATGACTCTGAAGAGGCAATTTTTGAGGAAATGAGAAAACCTGGCTTATTTTCTCATCGATGCCGCTGCATTTTTGACATTTCAGAAGGTGCTGTCAAAGGTCAGGCCCAGAGTCAGGAACTTTAAAGTTCCTCATGAGAACGGACTACACTTTTTTTGTATCCTGCTTTTCTTTGACGGTTTTGTCCCTCTTATTTTAAGGGGAGGAACTACAGATGAATAGGGATAAATAACTAATAGATATCACCATCAAGCATTACATTCTTTTTTTGTTCTACTTTTTCTGAAAATGTATGTTTAAATATGCAAATAAGGCATTATTTTATCAAATATGTGCTAATTTGCATACATTTCAAGGAACAGAAATCTGAACATTTGAACATTAAAGTCAGTTTCAAAACTCTTGTTTAATTTTTTAGACAATTTAGGGTCAAATGTTTTTACTTTATATCACTCCATAAATCAGAAAATACTGTCAACAGCCATTAAAAAAATCTATTTTGCCATGTTTTTAGGATTAAAATGTTGTATAAATCAGGCTATGAATGTTATATGAACAAACCCCTCTGTTAAAACCTTCAGAATATAGATAGGAATGGAACTGGAAAGTTTGGTGTATGTAAGTGCTACTGAAGTGGAGATTTCTGGCTCAGAGTCTGAGAAAAACGGTAAAATTTCATACATTTTGAACACTACAGGTGAATAGGGTATAAAAAATAACTAATAGATATCACCATGAAACTTCCCCAGTTGATTACTTACATTAAGACAATCACTTTTTGTATTATAAGTTTTCTGAAAATGTCTGTTTAAATATACAAATGAGGCATTATCGTATCAAATATGTGCTAATTTTCATACATTTCCAGAACAGAAATCTGAACATTGGATAAAGCCAGGTTCAAAGTTATTGTTTCATTTTGTTGACATATTAGAGTCAAAGATTTTTACGGAGGGGATTTTGGATATCTCTTTTTATCACTCCACAAATCAGAAAATACTGTCAACAGCCATTAAAAAAAACAATTTTTCGCCATGTTTTTAGGAATAAAATGTTGTATAAATCAGGCTATGAATGATATATGAACAAACCCCTCTGTAAAAACCTTCAGAATATAGAGAGGAATGTAACTGGAAAGTTTGATGGATGTAAGTGCTACTGAAGTGGAGATTTCTGGCTCAGAAAAAACTCATTTTGAGAAAACAGTAATATTTCATACATTTTGAAGACACTACAGGTGAATAAGGTAAAAAACATTAACTAATAAATATCACCATGAAACTTCCCCAGTTGATTACTTACATTAAGACAATTATCTTTTATATTATAAGTTTTCTGAAATGTTATGTTCTAATATGCAAATGAGGTATTATCTAATGCTAACTTTTAGTGAATTTGGGAGAAATCTACAGACGCAAATAGTTGTCCAAACTGTGTATTTTGGATGTTTTCTTTCCATTAGTCTATAAGAAGACATGTTATGGAAGCGAAATAGACCAGTGCATGAAAGACTATGTTTTTGCCTGCGTCTCTTTGTCAAGGTTGTTGAGTTGCCTTAAATATTGATGTCCTATTAAATCGAAAATTGGCTTGAGAATTGAGAGTTAATAATGAACAAGTTAGTTTAACGATGCTGGCATTATATTGTTATTTTGATATTTTCTTGCATTATTTGCCTCTTATTACATTACAGGCTTCATTGCACTTGTTTTATTACATTATTGGCATTCGCTATGGGAAATGATCACGTTAAAGGCCTCCAAAGGGTCAAACGGAGGGTGGTGTCTTATTGACTGACCACTGCAGGGATTGAACCCGTGACCTCGCAGTTACAGCACAGCTTCCAAACCACAAGGCCACTCCTCCGTGTGTGTGTGTGCAGCGGTGCGATTGGAGAGGTTTTGGTGTCAGTTTGGGTGACAGGAGGGCCTTTGTGCAGCGTTTAAGGGCCTGCCTGGGAAATCGTAGTTTAAATGGCGCTCAGGGGCTCGTAAGAGCGTCCTTGATGGGCTCGTAGGGAGTTCACGGCGTGGCGCAGAGGGTTTGGTGATGTAGTGATGAGGGTTCATAAGGCTGGTGTTACAGGCACAGGAAGGTCAGAGAGAAGCTAATGGTGGGCTCCAACTTGTAGCCTCTTCTTGACCCGACGGAGAAGAATTTACTTCCATCTTGTCGTTCCAACCACTTCATTTGCGCTCTCCACTTCCGTTAATTTATGTCGCACAACAACCGCCTGCTTCGGCGCACTAAAGAGTGGCCAATTCGTGAATACAAAATCTCATTATTTTCTGATTCTGATTCATTCACTCAATTCCTTCTACGTTTATTTCATCTTGTCGTCTCTTATTCCCAGCCGCTCTCTTCTCTTCCTCTCATCACCCTCTCCTCCCGATGGGAAACTTGGGGTCAATGTGTTTAACACACCCACAAATATACGGTCTTTCTCTCTAAAGAGGGCCCCCCTGGTTCTATTGAGACCCCGACATGCTCGTTAAAATCCTCCCAGAACCGCTCATCCTTTTTTTTTTCAAAACACTTCTTCTTCTTTCTTCATATTTTCTTTCTTCATCCCCCCTTTATCGCTCGTCTTCACTCCCTTCCTCCTCGTTCTCGTCCCGATTTTCGCCCTCTCTCTCGCTGCCCTTTTCACCTCTTCCCATCCTGGAAGGTGAAGAGTGCACAAGGGGGAAAAAATGCCACTGACGTTCTTTTTTGTCTTGCACTTTCCTTTTCTCATTTCCTTCCACATACTTTCCTCCCATCACGGCCCGCTTCGCAATTTCTCTTGGTTCCTTTTTTTTTTTTTCCTCCGTCTTAAAAGCCCCGGGGGTGAATAGTGCAGAGGAGAGTGTTTCTGCTACGGGAGTCATGGTCATTACTGTAGACGATCACCGGATGGAAGGAGGGACGGAGGAGAAGAAAGAGCTTGGAGGAAGACTGCATGCTTAAAGGGTCTATGTCCAATCAACTGTCAACCAAAGTCCTAAATGTGTGTTTGACTTTGAAATGTCTCAAAAAGTGCAGATTCCATCAACCTGGCTGAAGCAAAGTGGGCGACATGAATGAAAAACATGTCAACTGAACTTAATCTGCATTAATTAATCATCATCAATTTCTGTAAGGACATGGTGGATCTCCAGAAATGCAGTCCCTATTTTGTCATATAAAGGAATTCAGTCAAATTTGGATCAAACCAGCGAATGTAGCGTCACACAACGGTTCGTATGATATCTTACAAAAAGTTATTCCTCATTTTTCGTGCACGTCAACACGTGTCAATTTCCACTTGTTACATGCATAAAGTCTTTTCAAAATAAACTTCCGTCTTCACAGAAAACAACTTGGTTAGGTTTAGGCAACAAAACTACTTAATTAGTTTTAGAAAAAAGATTGTGGTTTGGGTTCAAATAACTCCGGAAGTGGTGGAACTTCAAGGATAACTTTGGTATTTTTCAACCTGGACCCTATTTTTAGAGATGCACCGATACCGATACCAGTATCGGGGATCGGGTCCGATACTGTGCTCATGTACTCGCAAAACGGCTCCGATACAACGGCTCCGATACCACTTTACGGCAGCGTGACGTTAACCTTTCGTCACCATCTTTCGGGTCCTATCGCACAGGCTCCACCTCCCCGGAGGGGAGGGAAAACACTGCAGATGACGGCCGCTAAACAAGCTGTAATGTAATCATTCGGGGCAACCTGATACTGTCAGTTTACGTCCACTAAAAGTGCTTGTTTTTGCCACAGACAGGCTCAGATTGTTATTATAAGTGTCTAAAAACATTATGGAAAAGACCCAACAGAGAAATAGTTTTTCTTTACCTTTCGCTTTCCATTTGTCATTGTGTCATGTGACTTGTTGTTTGACTAAAGGCAAATAATAGAACAGCTAGAACAGTCTGGTAAGTTCAGAAAATTACAACACTTTACTGTAATGCAGCCTTTAAAACCATTTAAAGACTATGCCGTATAACGATATTACGATATCCAAAATCTAGACGATATCTAGTCTCATATCACGATATCAATACAATAGATATACTGCCGAGCCCTAGCTTAGGGTTTTTCTAACAGATTTTCAATGTCATGGCTGAATATTTAGATGATTTCGACAACGTGGATGACAAAAACATGGTTGAAAAATACTTAAGTTATCCTTCAAGTACGAAAGTTACGTGACAAATAAATCAACGTTGACTTCTGGTTTCATACGGGACACGAGCAGCGGTCTCCTGGGCCAAAGTTCAGTGATTTTTGCCCCACCCCTCCACTCCGACCTCCTCCCTATGCGGCGTTTTGTCACTCTTTATACTTTCTGGTTCACAATTACGTGGATTACATATTTATTTGTGGGATATATACGAATTACAGTGCATTACTTTTCGTAGGTATAGCTACAAACGGTGTATGAGAACAGCCCGAACCAGCCTCAGAAATATTTCCGCTCGTTTTCATCATTTGTTTTTCGTCCTCTTCTATCCCTTTATTTTTTTAGTTTAAGTTTTATTTTATTTTTTTTAACATCTCCTCTCTTTCCGTCTTACTAGTTCTACTTTCTATCACTGATGGCTTCAGCAGGCCTCGTGAAATGTCTCCACACACACAGAAAGAGAAAGAGGACTCTGAGGGGTGATCACGGTTCAGAGGCCAAACAAATGTTCTGTCAGATTTACTGGCTGAGCGAGGTTGGTGGCGCTCCCACACACACACACACACACACACACACACACACACACACACACGCACACACACACACACACACACACACACACACACACAAGTTTTGGATAAACAAATTATGTCATATCATACACCCACACACACACACTTACGTTACCTCACCACTACATGACCTACCTTAACCTTTACCCCGTCTTTAACTCAGCACCGTGAGGCTGACCTTTACCCTCTCCCTGACCTGAACCTGACCTTAACTCCACCCCTGAAAACAAACCCCTCTAACTGACCTGGTTTTCTACTCTACATTCCCAGTTATACGTACTGTATGTCAAGAAAAGCATTTATGAATCTAAATTACCCTCCTTTGTCTTGCTGTAAAACATTAAAATGCAGGACTTCCTACATCTGAGCATTCGTTTGACATGTGAGAACTTAATTTCATAACAAGATTGTTCACAGGTGTGAAAGGAGTTTAAGGAATGGGAAATATTTTAATATTTTCACATAAGGAAAATAAAATGTGTCTTGAATAATGTGCTTTCAAATTTGGTTCTGTGAAATCTACATCCAGGTGACGTCTTTAACAGAATTAATAATATGAAAGGTTCTTGGATACTTGGTTTCGGCCGATCTGCTTACTGACAGATTTATTTCAGCTATTAAAAAATATAAGTTTTTGTGTTTTCCCCTCATGAACCCAAACAGTAGGCTGTCGAGCTTAAAGTCTACTGTTTCTGAAATAATAATAACAAAGTAAAAGGATAACATTTTGAATTTTTTTGACGGTTTACACTTTAAAGGGACTGTTTGTAACTTTTTAAGCGTATAAATGTACCGTGTCGGGATACATGCGCACTCGCGTGTGGCTGGAGTCTCTCCTCCTCTGCCTGCTTGCCTTCACTCAGACAGCGCGCGTTCTTGCGTTCTCGCTCCACCTCTAGACGTGAACGCGCGCTCACTCCACACTGCAGAAGAGTTAGTTTAGCTCTGAGAATATCTAGTGAATGTACAGTGGACGTTTGTGCAGAAATAACTGCTGCAGCTCCTCCAGACCAACAGAGGTTTCCCGTGTCTTGTGAAGTGACGGGGCTCCGCAGAGAGTTACGTTATCAGCGGCACCCGGTCGGAGACAGTAAAGTTTCTCTTCCTGCTCAGCCCCGGCACCGACCCGCTTTTCTGAGCAGGAAAAGCCAGCATTGATTCATGGAGAGACCTTTGTCTGGTCAGCTAACATTACTGCCAAGCAGCTGAAATATAGAGTGATATTGTGGTTTTAGCTGACGTGTGTCGCCTCACTGTTTTGAGCGATGCTCGTTCATGTCTATTTAGAGCGAGCAAGCGCGAGCCCGACGCTGACTTTCGTTGACTTAACGGCCACAGGTGTCGCTGTTAACAAGCATTTCTGAAAGTTACAAATAGTCCCTTTAAGTTTTAAATTATTTTTCAGGACGTTAGTGAAAAAACTTAATCTGGAGCCTCGTAAACCAGCTGCTATAACAAAATAAAACTAAATCGGTAAACTCGTGCTACTATTTTGTGGCCTTTGCTACAAAACTTTCAGCCTCTGTAGCACCAGTGCTACGTGCAAAAATTGTGTATAGAAATCATGTTTTGATCATAATTTATTCACAAATTCTCCTATAATCTTGTTTAATTTGTGTATCTTGAAACACATTTGCCATCAGATTCATTTCTCCGTATAGAGACGGTTTACCTTTACAGTTACGTGTCTTTGTGCGTGTGCAGACAAACATGCCACGAGTGTGTTTTGTGCATGTGTGGAAGCATACTTTGTGTGTGTTTAGACATGATTTGACCCTGGTACCTCAGCTGGTATTGTTTAGCAGGAGAGGGTTGCTGTGACTGATCTTTCAACACCTTTACAACACACACACACACACTCAAAGTCACAAACGAGCACTCAGCACCTCGGCTACAAGGCATTCCTGTGACATGTACATGGTGAGGTCACGGGGTCACACTCAGGACTGGCTCAACTAGCATGTGTTGTCTTCATTAAAAAAAGGCCGCAGTTTTTCCCGTATAATGATCTTTAACACGAGGCCGACTTTATGAGGAGCATTTATTGTTTTGCTCAGTTGTTCCATCAGGTTTCACAAGTACTTTTTAAATGTCTATTGTGTAAGAAAAGGGGAAAATTTGAAGCGTGTAATCCATTTCTGAAGGCCTGAAGTGGAATTCAGCTTCACAATAAACATATTTGAGAGGCGTCTCATTCCCATGACTCCCATTACCACTGATTCCCACAAGATAAGATTTGGATTGTATATTTTTATTGTACGTTGTATTTATTGTATTTTTGGTTCATGAGTGAGTAATTGCAGTTCAGAATAGACTAAAAGAACAGTAAAAAATAATGAAAGTAGCTATTACTGTACAACTTCACAAACTTGACACTCAATAACTAAATAAAAATTGCTAAAAAAAAAAATAATCATCATAATTTTTTGGCATCATTGGGAAAAAAATCCATAATAATCTTTCAGCGTATTATAATTCAAGTGTTCTGAGAGATAACTAGACTTCTGCTCCTCCTCATGGCTCTGTTTTCAGGCTTTAGAAAATGTAGCCCGTGACGGGAGACTTTGACCAATCACAGGTCATTTCAGAGAGAGAGCGTTCCTATTGGCTGTGCTCCGGTACTTGGCGTTCCTTCAAGAGATTTCCAACATGACGGCGGCGTCACAAACTTTCTCATTTTCCAGCTAAACCGTGCACTACAAGATGATTCTGAGAACATTTGAGGAGAGAAATAGGCATTAACGTAACATAATATTGATTCATATTTGATCAGCGCTGCCTAGTTTGACCGTTTGGTCAGAGTTCGCGAGTGATTGACAGCCGGCTCTCATAGACGGCAGCTGGACGGCAGAATTCAGATCAGCTCTTACTGCTTGTTTTCCTCCGGTCTGTGAAATCTTGCAGATGCCGTTAGGAGCACCGGAGGACACAGACGAACATGATTTTTTCCAGGTTACCTGTTTCATGCACTACTGCATCATATTTGTTCCGATCTTGCCTACTTCAGCTTTAAAAAAATCAAGACTACATCAGCAAAAAAAAAACTCCAAAGAGGACAAAGTCCAATGCTACTTGATGGACAGGAGACTTCTGGGACGTGCACCAAGAACGCTCACTAGTGGATAAATTCTGGTTGTTTTCACGAAGCTATAATTACAAGTGAGGAGATAAGTGGAAAAAGTAAAATCAGTCATCCCAGTTGTCGTTATAAAGTCATACCGGCTCACGGTGCTACATGCTGTTAATGCGGAGCTGAGTCTCTCTCTCTCTCTGTCACACACATACGACCCTGTAAGCTTCAGGGGGGCGAAGCCAAGAGAGAGAGGGAACTCTTTTCCATAGACGTCAGAGAGCAAACACAGTACCCACACACACACATGTATGAACACACACTCATGTTTGTGGTTAGCGCTGAGGAATTACCATGGGCTTATTCCGTCATTTGCCAAAGCTCGGGGGGTAAGGAGGAATAATTCCACCGAAACACCAAAAACCACAATAAAGCATTTCTGCTGAGAGAGTGAGAGAGAGAGAAAGGAATGGAAAAGAGGGGCGGAGAGGCAGCGAGGGGCCGAATGAACGACAAAAACACAAGCAGCGTCTGACCCTCAGGGATGGAGGGATGGATGGATGGATGGAGGGATGGATGGATGCAGGACGGCGAGGACAGGAAGAAAAAGGATGCAAGCAGTGGTCACTAAGAAGGTGGTTACACGACCTCCAGTGGCTGATCGAGGTAAACGTTCACCAACATGATCAGTTTGTAGAGAACATTTCAGTCCGTCTGTTACTTTAGATTTTCGACGGTCTGCAATTTTGCTTTTTATTAGCAAACAGTAACGAGATGACAGAAAATGAGGTGAGGGAGAAAGATGGGGAACTGGCGAGACATGAAGCGGTATACCTTTCAACCAGTAGACAACCACAAACCCCTCACAGTTATGCACGTTTAATACTGAATTGCTGGAGTAGTCTTTCAGTAGTCTAATCTTAGACGGTGCTAGGGAGGATTTTTCAGTCAAGTTCTCAAGTTTCTGCATTCACCTGCTCTCTCGTCTATGAGTCAGTCTTATCAGAGTGCTGAATAGAGATGTCACGATACCAGGGCTGACCTGAATGCTTCGTACCTTTGACCATTGTCATGGTAATCGACCTGAACAGCCCATGAAATAAAATATAATCCCACATTATTCATTATTCAATTTTATACACATTATATATATTGTAAATTTCCCCGCTGTGGGACTAATACAGGATTATCTTATCTTATTCAACATTAATTATTAGTTATTCTCAGATGGATATGGCGTTTTGTTATGTGTAGATATGCATTACCCAGTTTGTTATGTGTGTAGGTGTATTACCCAATACCACGGTAAACAACAAAAGTAAAACAATAAATCCGACGTACTTCAACATCCTTTATTGCCGTTTGCATTCTGGTTTGTTGTTATGAAGTTAAACAGGTGAAAAGATCTCCTTAAAACAACTTTATTTATTCAAGTTTCTCGACAAAAACTACATTTTACAAGATTCCATTTGAACACATCATGATAACGATACAATTTACCTTTACCCAATACTAATTTTTACTGTATAGAGCCTGAAAGCATCATAATGTGTGGCACCTCTCTTTGATGTTAGCCGTTAGCTCCATTCAGGACTGTGCTGCTAACAGCTAACGTTAACTAGCCTATAGTGGTTTTACTGCGTCCCAAACACATTTTCTATCGTCCCCGGGACGCCGTTAGTCCCTGATGGTACCTACAGTCCCTGTACCTATAGTACCTGCGATACTGTAGAAAAACAAGTACCGTCACGTTTTCAGGATTTTGGCATCGACTTGGTACCGAAGTATTGGTTGTCACGGCATGCCTAGTGCTGAATATTATTAGGGCCCGAGCACGAAGTTGGGTCCCTGGCAAGGAAACCTATTGTTTTTTCTAAGATTATTATTATTTTTCTACTGCGAGATCGCATTTTTGAGGCACTTAGGATGAAAACTCACGAAAATCGGAATACGCATCAGAACTGGCGAAAATTGCAAAATCGTAGTGACTGGGCTCGAATGTGTCGCCAGCGGGCTCCACAGCGCCCCCAAATGCAGGCAGGTTAGAGAAAAAGTTACTTCGATTTTCACAAAATTCTGCAAGATCGTATTAAATATTTTTGAGATTTTTCCGGCCAACAGGAAGTCAGCCATGTTGGATTTCGTGCGTTAATTTAAAATTCACAAACACATGTTTGAGGACTTTAGGATGCACAAAAACTCATGAACCTTACACGCATATTCACGCTAGTTATTTCTAACTTTTAAGAAAATACAATAGCGATGTATTTTGCAATGACCTTTTTTTTTTTCAAATTAAAGGAATCTCTATACTAGGTTATAAGGTATAAGGTTAATCAACCGCATCAGCTTTTACTGGTGCAAAAGAGGATTTTCACACAACATAAGCAAAATGATCCAACTTTATTCGGACATCGGCCTGCAGCTGTAAAATATACTACCGGTTAGTGAACGCGAACTAGCATGCAGACCAAACGTACATGTTTGAACTGATCACAAATAACCAAAATGATAGTAGAGTTCCCAGCAGTAGTTCTGCTTTAATAGGACACTTACTCTATGATATATGCTTCAAACACAAGCATATACAAGCATGGAAACTCCTTTATCTATAAGTTCTGCAACCCAAGATGCACGAAAAAAAGCAAAGCTACATGGAGAGGGATCCGGAGAGCCGTCACTGAGCTTCCATTGCACTGAGAAACCAGAAGCAACAGTTTGACATGTGTGTCAGACAGCAGGCGAAAGTTCAAGTCGCTGAGAGACATTTGTGTAAAAGTTCAACTGCTCTGACGAGGAAGGCAATTAGTGCCTCCGTCGTGTCTGTGTTGCTGGATAATAAAGCAAAAAAGAAAAAGAGAGAACAAATTACTTTTCTGTCAGGATAATCGATGAGAAAATGTTAAAACAAAAGTGTAGAGAGATGGATGACACCACGATGAAAGACCGAGTGGAGAGAGAAAAGGCAAGAGTGAGTCATGAAACAAGTTTCCCTCACAGGCCGACGAGAGAAAAGACTCATATCAAAGAAAAACGAGTCATTTGGATGCTATAAATAATCATTTCTAATCTGTGTATCCTTTTCTTGTTCGTTTTCCATCTCACCTGCTCTTCTATCACCTGACAGTCATGTGAGAAATGAAAGAGGGATGAGAGAAAGAGAGGGATGAGTGACGCTCTGATTAAAGGTGGAGGATTGCTGGATGATAATGGAGCATCTGTCCGCTGCACCTGACCCTAATATACCTGTGAACGGCCTCCGTGACATCTATCAGTGTGTGCATCTGTCTTTGAGTATCTAGAACAGCCTTCATCCCTCTGAGGAATCTGTCACGTCTTTCAGCGTCTTCCTATTTAGACACCTGGGGAAGACAATAACAGGCGGACCACCTGCAGGACGATATTTAAGGACGGACGGGTGAGGGCTGGATAGACAGTGAAGTATCTCTGGGGCAAACAAAAAATGATCCTTGTGTTGGGGCAACTCAGGATAAAGTTGCTTTTTTTAGTGGGAAATAAAAATGCATGGAGGCAACATAAGAATGAGGTTGAACTATTCCGTCCCACTGAGCATCTTTTGGCCCATTTTTCCAGGGACTATTTAGGGACTTTGCCTGCAGGAACCACGTTCAAGCTTTGGCTCTTACTCCCCAAAAAGTCCCTGCTCCCAAGTCAGTACTTCCTGATGGGCCTGGAGCTATCGGTGGTTGAGTTGGTGTTACTGAATGTTGCTGACTGGTCAACAAGACTAATGGTTCGTGCACAGAGGATCCGTCATTTTCCACCCTTCCCCATTCATTGTCTATGTAAGCAGCCATGCAATGCATTCTGGTAGCGGCACGTTGCGTTTCGATAGAAGGACCGTCACATTTTACCGCTTCTAAACTTTACGGCAAGGTAAAGTGGTGAACTAACTGTAGTTGATGTGAAATGGTGAAATGTGAAATTCCGGTTTGAAATCCGTAAGCAGATATAGCCCCGAGTGAAAGCTTTCGTCCAATCGGGTGCCTCTGTGAAGACCAGCATGCTAACATATGCGTTCGCCATGTTCACCGTGTTAAGTTTAGCCTGTTAGCATGGAAAACCTTTGCAGGTATTTGGTCATAACCAGGGCTGTCAATAGATTATAATCGTTTAAACATTTTTTATCTGTTCAAAATGTACCTTAAAAGGGAGATTTCTCGAGTATTTAATCCTCTTATCAACATGGGAGTGGACAAATATGCTGCTTTATGTAAATGTATGTATATATTTATTATTGTAAATCAATTAACAACACAAAACAATGACACATATTGCATTTAGCATAAAACAATATGTTCAGATCATAACAAACTGCAGTCCAACAAGCAACAACAGCTGTCAGTGTGTCAGTGTGCTGACTTGACTATGACTTGCCCCCAAACTGCATGTGATTATCATAAAGTGGGCATGTCTGTAAAGGGGAGACTCGTGGGTACCCATAGAACCCATTTACATTCACTGATCTGGAGGTCAGAGGTCAAGGGACCCCTTTGAAAATGGGGGAAATTTGGAGCGTTATTTAACCTCCTTCACGAAAAGCTTGTAACGGAGTATTTTTTTACACTGCAGTATTGCTACTTTTAGTCAAGTAAAAGATCTGAATACTTCTTCCACCACTGAGGACAACATGATGTTTATGATGATTATCTTGTTTCATGCAAAAACTACATCTAAAAACAAAGCCATTGCTTTTTTTACAGCACATTTCCATGTTAAAGACTCATTTCAATTTACGTCACAAATCCTGGATCAAAAACTTCTCCAACTTCCCCACATCATCCATCCAGCTCGGTGGCTTTAAAACAACTTTATCTGACGTACCCAGCATCACATAGCCACCACACTATGTTGAACGGTGTCCCTGTATCCAATTTATTATAAGAAAGGTAATAAATGTTGGTCGTCCCATTCATTTTCCCTAAAACCCTGATTTAAAAGTCGTGACTGCACATCATGATTTCCATTATTAAATATGACGGCGTCTCGTCTCGTGCCCCCTCGGTAATGGCGGCCGAGGTAATCCTGGGTAATTCCCCATATATCAGCCCTCGGGGCTGAGTTCACTGCCAGTAATTGCACATGTGGCATCAGGTCTCATCTTTAGGGGTGAAAAATTGAGACAACGAAAAAAAGAAAATGGGAGGAGATTTACTGCTAAAGCTGAGGTCAGGCGGTTTTTATAACTTTCAAACAAACACACACTATCAAGCCAGACAGATATGACATCATCGTGGTCTGTGATTCAATCGTCACCGGCGGCAACCGCGAGCCGAGCACATGACCGCAACCTCGTATATCAAGACCCCTGCGGTGTGTGTGTGTGTGTGTGTGTGTGTGTTTTCTAATGATGGACTGGAGGAGGAGGGGATCTGTCTGTTTTGGAAAAGCTGACAGCTCTATCCATTCTCCTGTCCACACACTCGCCTGAGGAATCTCTTTTTCTCTCTCAGCTTGTTCTGGTTTGATCGTGATTGACTCACTCTCTCTCTCTTTCAGTCCATTAATCAGTTTTTATTTATTTATTTATTAAAAGTCTGTATCTTTTTTTATGTCAAAGTCTCACTTTTGTGACCTATGCCTGGGAATAAACAGTCAATTGCTTAATGACAGTATTTAAAGGTGCTACTGAAGTTTTAAAGGGATAGTTCGGGTGTTTTGAAGTGAAATTGTATGAGGTACTTATCCACGTATTATCTGTTATTATTGTACCACTTGTATTGAAAATGACATTAAACAGTTGGCCATAATTGATCTATTAACTGATAACTGACCTATTCAATTCATATCTATGTTTATATACCATATACATTTTAATTCCTGTTTAAGTTTTGACCAACTTGTTGCTCCATTAATAAGGTTTACACTTGAATTGTAGTTCCTGTTCATTTTTCAGATTTTTTACCGAGTAGTTGGTGTACGATTTATTATTCTAAAAATAAATTATGAATAAATGTATGTATGTATTTGTTACGTTTATGTTGTACAAAGTTAGGAAAGTAATGTTGAAGTCCAGCCTGATGTTGCCTTACACATAAAAGAATGATCCCAGTCACAAGCACTGGTATCGGATCAGGACTCGGCGGATACCTGGAGCCCAGGTATCACTATCGGTATCGGGATGGAAAAAGTCGGATCAGTTTGTTTGTGTCATTGTGTGACTTTGTGTGAATCCGAACTAACCTTTTTAAAACACCAAAGTCACACAATATCACAAACAAACTAGCCGACCGATGCAGCAACTCCCGTGTTCTGCGAGGTAAAATTACTGTTTTTTTCAATGGAGTCTGGTGGCTTTGGCGAGAGCATAGATGAATGCACTGGCTTCAGTTCCCCGTCATAAATGGCTGACTCACGGCAAGATAAAGCTAAGAAAATATCTTAAATATAGCATACACCTAAACTAATATAGATTTTTTTTAAGTGGGCCTTTCTTTTACGTGTATAAAATATGTTTTGCTGCTGCCCCCGTTAAAATTACTGCTTTTTATTATGGAGTCTGGTGGCATTGGCGAGAGCATAAATGGATGCAACGGCTTCAGTTCCCCGTCATAAATTGCTGACTCACGGCAAGATAATATCCTTAATATAGCGTACACTTAAACTGTTATTGATTTTTTTTAAATGGGCCTTTCTTTTAGGTGTCTAAAATACGTTTTTTGCTGCTGACCCCGGTAAAATTAGTGCTTTTTCCAATGGAGTCTGGTGGCTTTGGCGAGAACATAGATAACGGCTTCAGTTCCCCGTCGGAAACATAGATTGTAAAGCTGCCTGACGGTAAGGTAAACCGGCAAAAATATTCTAAATATAGCGTACACTTAAACTGATATTTTAGATTTTTTAAAGGTGTCTAAAATACTTATTTGCTGCTGCCCCCGTCCACAGCAGTGTGTATACATTTTACACAGATGTTTATGTCTTCGAGCATTAAAACAACGATGTTCTGTAGGTGTTCTTCAGTGTATCTGAACGAGCCATAGTCGGCGTCCGTGCTACCGATTGTTATTTGTATGACATCATCGTGTCCTGACGACCCCTGTGACCTCTGATGAGCTGTAAATTAGACCAACAAGCTCCCCTCTTCTCTCCGCCTCCAGAACAGTGCGATCAATCGCTCTCATAAATATCAAATAGTGAATAATAAAAGCAGCCTCTCAGACTGTGGAGCTGACCCCGACCCTCCACTCAGCCTTTATATCGGCCCCGTTTGATAAATTCATTTTCTTCGGGGTCGTTAGCGCCCCGGCGGCGCCCGAGGTGACACATGCTCTCTGTGACTCTTGGCAGCATGGCGTCACCAGATATAAACCGAGAGAGATCTTAAAACACGTTTTTTAGGAGACAGGCTTTTATATTACTTGTTTATGGCGTATCATTTCTAATAATGCAATAAAAAATATTCACATATTGGCGTGGTGATAAAAGTCAGTCATATTTATAGATCATTAGGGCTTAATGACGATGATGTTATGTTGAGCTCTTAAGTCTTTAATGGTTGCTAAAGTGGCAGGTGTGTTCATATGGAGCAGGGTTCACGGCTGGAAACGGAGCATCAACGTGAAAACAAAAGGATTGTGTCGCCGATTTACACAGTTTCACTTGAATGTTAATATATAAACATGCTTCAGACAAACAGTGACTCTGGTATTGAGGTTCCCTTTTGATGTTTTGGTTCGACGCGGGAATCTTATTGGAGTAACTTTTGAGCATTGTATAATTATTTATATAATTATTTTTGAGTCTGTAACTTCATTTTTTTTCCCATAAATGGTAAATGGACTTGCATTTATATACCACATTCTAGTCTTCTGACCACTCAAAGCGCTCTACACTACATGTCAGCATTCACCCATTCACACACACATTCATACACTGCCATGCAATCTAATCTAAATACTCGAGGACACTTCGACATGTGACCAGAGCGGCCGGGGTATCGAACCACCGACATTCAGATTGGTGCTTTTCCCTCTGAGCCACAGTCACCCTAATACAGCAAGTATTGTCAGTAGGGGTGTAAGAAAATATCGGAAATATCGAGTATCACGATTTTATGTTTTGTGATACTGTATCGATTCTCAAAAACACTTTATTGATTTTGAATCAGTAGTTTACATGCAGTCAATACTTTATTACCTCCGCCAAGGCAGAAGGCCTAGGAAGGAGGTTATGTTTCCACCGGCGTTGGTTGGTTTGTTTGTTTGTTTGTCCGTTAGCAGGATTACTCCAAAAGTCCACGATGGATTTGAATGAATTGTTTTGGAGGGGTGGGGTGTGGCACAATGAACAAGCCATTAGATTTTGGTGGCGATCCGGATCATAATGCTATAGATGACGGGATTAGAGACAACGTAGTGTAACGTGTATACAGACATAACAAGGCTCCTGAATGAGAGAGGCATCCGCCGATACGTTACACGGAAACACACCGTGTTAATAACAAGCCGAACACCTCACGGTACCGCCAGCTGGGAGCTGTGATCTGTTTTTAAAGACACGCACCTTGGCGGAGGTCTGCCCTCTCCGAGTGCAATTTGAGTTTCATTTGCAAAGAGATGCACCATCTCAGTGCATGTGTCCTCTCAAAGTAGTGCTATGATGTTGGATGTTACAGGGACTGTGATAAATGTAAATGCACATCCCACTGGTCTGATTGCATAAAAAAGTAATGCTTTTTAATGCTTTTTTAAACTCAGATTTGATGCAGTTTCATACAGTATCACAATATATTGAATGGTAACCTCCTGTATCATGCTACGTATCGTATCGCCAGATTTTTGCCAATACACAGCCCTGATTGTGAAGCAGGTCGCGTCCGGTGGGCTTATCAGAGCTTAATTGTCTTTTGATTTAGTGCTCATATAAAAAAGATATTGATTAGTGAAGCATTAGTGAGCAAGTTACTAAATCTCCTGCAGCTCCAGGGGTTGCTGCTCCACAGCTTAACTCTGACCTCTGACCTCTGACCTCTGCTGGATCAGTAAAGTATCACCTTATTATCAAAAGTTGGACGAACCCTCCGCTGGGCCGACGCTTTAAGTCTCTTCAGCTTTTATCAGGTTTCACACTCCGACAGCTGTTGAGTTTGAAACCAGCGGGGCGTCCGTCTCATTGATGCTGTGTGTGTGTGTGTGTGTGTGTGTGTGCGTGCGTGCGTGTGTGTGTGTGTGTGTGTGTGTGTGTGTGTGTGAACAGCACCAGAATGTGTTTTACAGCCTGGGAAGGCACCGTCCTCGGGGCTCGTGTTGTTAGTGAACCACATTCTTCTCTCGTCTCATAATCACGCACAGACCCACAGTTCACCACCGGGGCAAGGCTCAACGCTCAAACACACTGCTTTCATCACAGAACCAAAAAATAAAAAAAAATCTCTTATTGATATCTTTTTCTCATTATATTAAAATCTTTTTCTGATTAGCATCTTATATTATTCAATAGGGGTATTTTGCCGGAGCGTCAGCACACACGATAGCAGTATAATTTTCAAAGCGTGTCGTGCTTTGAAAACTATATCGTTATCTCGTGAGCCAATGTTTTAATAAAACAATTTCATTTGAAGGAGGTTCACCTTTTGTTCGAATAATCCTTTAGAGCCGTGTTTATAGATTATTTTTATTTTATTTTATTTAAACAAAATGAAAGCCGTGTTTATGATAAAGCTGCAGTCATAAAATGTGTTTTCCCGGACTTGAAAGATGAGGAATTGTTTGCCTTTTTTTTTTTTTTTTTTTTTTAAATACTAATTGGAGCCGGGAGGAACTTATAAAACTTAAAAGAAAAACTACATTTCCCCATAATCCTCAGAGTCAGAAGTACTGTAACTCATTTATTCTAGTTTTGTGGATCATTCTGCTGTGATAGGAGTTACTTCTTTATAGTTTTAAAGCAGCCTGCCACTTGGGGGCAGCGGAACACGCTGGAAACACGACATTAGCCGTGTTTCCATTCACATGTTTAAGGCGCATTTTGAAGTATCGCATTAGAAAAGCTGAATGGAAATGGCAAAATTTGGTTCAATTTGCTTGAGTTGGTTTTTGCCTTTGTCGAAAATTAATTGGTGCGCTAAATGGATTATGGAAACGCCTTTGTCGAATAAATTCTAACTAGGGATGCACCGATACCACTTTTTTTCAGACCGAGTACGAGTACTTACATTTGGGTACTCGCCGATACCGAGTACCGATACGAGTACTTCTCTGTGCCAAAAGACCCTTGTTAACAGCCAGCTGGAGGGTGTGAGCGACACACGGCAGGCTGGGGAGTCCCGCATACGAGGCGGTGCGCCGCGACCGGCTCTAGGTCGGCTTGGAAAGGCTTGGGGCGAAGGTGGCTCGCGGCCGCAGCTTTACAGCGCTCCCCGCCCGGACCTCGCCGCACCGTGACGAGGGACCCCCCTGCTCCCAGTGCGACTGTCGACCGGGGCGGACTGTCCTCAGTGCGCCCCAACCACGTAGTGCCGCGGCCCACGTAAAAGGCGCCAGGGGTCTGTGGCGTTGTCGGCAACCCACCCGACCCGTCTTGAAACACGGACGCGCGAGTCAGAGGGTGCACGCTGCTGTAAAGTGGTATCGGTGCCGTTGTATCGGAGCCGTTTTGCGAGTACGAGTACGAGTACATGAGCACAGTATCGGACCCGATACTGGTATCGGTACATCCCTACTTTTTACATCGGTTGCACATAATTTAGGTACAAGCAGCTTTTTAATATTCAACTAAAATGGTCGCACTCTGGAGAACTGTTATCGATGATTTTTGATTCAAATGACCTTTTACAAGATATCTGTTTTTTTCTCTACCGATATTGCAACTCTACACATTCACCACAGCCACAGTAGATTAGTTTTGTTGTGGTAAAGGGAACATGTTCCATGTGAAAAAGTGACATCAATGCAAACACTCCGTACGCATTAATAAATCATAGGTGACCACGCGTCAGGTGAAGGAGGAGTTCTTCTACGTTAGAGAGAGAAACATCTCCAGTTTCCTCTGCTTTACTCCGGTCCAGTTCTGTCTGGACAACAAACTCAACAGCCGTCACTATTTCCTCCACTTCCTCCTTCTGACTGACAGTTAATGAGCGCTGAGTGGAGGCCGCCAGTCTGCTAACATTACTGGATCAGGATCATAACTACATGAGCTTACAGAGGGCGTCCAAACCGTCGTTAACACTCATTCACTACTGCCAGCGTGTTTCAGCAGGTACCGATCCAGTGTGTGTGTGTGTTAGGAAATATTTATGCATGCATGCGTCATTGCATGTGATTATGTGTAATATGTGATCTGTGTGTGTCACTGTGTGCGTCACTGCATAAAGCGTGCATGTGTGTGTTCCCATTATTGTCTTCCTGTTTTTTTGGGTTTTTATAGAGGTGTTTCAAGCTCTAATCGATGCAGAGTCAGAGATCCTCGCCGTTCTCACGTCTTTCCTCTGAATGCGCGCCGCCGCAGAGTTCCACCTTGGCTCATTCTTCTTCTCTTTATTTTCCCATCATTCCTCATACTCTCGCTTCTCTCCGCGGCGTGTGTTTTATAATGTATGCGTGGTCTTCCATGTGTCGCACAGCTGCACCACAACTTCACCAAATCCTTGGCCTCGCCTGGCGTGGATGTGGACGGGGCGGCCGCCTCCGCGTTGAAGCTTTGATCCCGCGTACAGCCGGGTCACCGTGTGACACGAGGACGAAAGACTCGAAATGCAGAGACATGCATGTCCCATCTGGGAGAGGAGACATGACGGGTAACAGGCGGCAACGCAGGTCAAGGAGGCGGACATTTTCCTTCACCTTCGACAGCGCAGGTGCAATTCCCAACTCCTGACGTAGTTTTTCCAATTTTTCATTTTCAGTTAAATTCTAACTGCTCTTTCCTTTCTTCCTTCTTCTTCCATCCCTCTCACTTTTGGTTTTGTCCGCTGCTCTTCTACATTTTCCTTTGTCTTCTTCGTCTTCCCTTTTTCGGTAACACTTTATATTAAGGATATTGTAATAAGCAGGGCTGTCAATCGATTCAAATATGTAATCGCGATCATGTTTTATCTGTTAAAAATGCACCTTAAAGGGAGATTTGTCAAGTATTTAATACTCTTATCAACATGGGAGTGGGCAAATATGCTGCTTTATGCAAATGTATGTATATTTTTATCATTAGAAATCATTTAACAACACAAAACAATGACAGATATTGTCCAGAAACCCTCACAGGTACTGCATTTAGCATAAAACAATATGCTCAAATCATAACATGGCAAACTGCAGCCCAACAGGCAACAACAGCTGTCAGTGTGTCAGTGTGCTGACTTGACTATGACTTGCCCCAAAAACTGCATGTGATTATCATAAAGTGGGCATGTCTGTAAAGGGGAGACTCGTGGGTACCCATAGAACCCGTTTACATTCACACATCTGGAGGTCAGAGGTCAAGGGACCCCTTTGAAAATGGTCATGACAGTTTTTCCTCGCCAAAATTTAGCGTTAAGTTTGGAGCGTTATTTAGCCTCCTTACCAACAAGCTAGTATGACATGGTTGGTACCGATGGATTCATTAGGTTTTTTAGTTTCATATGATACCAGTATCTTCACTCTGAGCTCGCTACAACCTAAATCACGATCCCTATTCAGAATCTGTTGTAACTGGCATTAACTCGTCATGTATCTTATTTTCAAGACACTGAAAAACATAAAAAACTTCACCACAAATAGACGGGTGCAAGGTACAAGACGTTGTCTCTAACAGCCAGGTGAAACCGCCCCTTCAGGCGATGTAAAATGGGTTTTCATTATATTTTAAGAGTCGCCCCTGTTATGTTTTTACAGCCCGGTTAGCTACAATATAGTCTTTCTCCACAGCGAGTGAATGGGAGCCATATGGAAAACACAGCACTGTACCTGAGCCGCTATTTTAGTCACACAGGCAGGGTATTGTACTGTAAGGATGGAGAG